>JAATLQ010011895.1:0-20103 GCA_013421005.1 Heliconius erato x Heliconius himera
AGCAGCTTCACGCTGTATCCCGCACACAGCAGGGTAGGCAGAGGAAACCTAGTGTTAAAACACTCCGTTCCCCACTTTCTGCCGAATTCTGGAGGCATTGCGTGTTGAGTGGCAGAACTCAGCGCCGCGCTGTGCCTCTACACCAGATAGCCTATATATATATATATATATATATATATATATATATATATATATATATATATATATATATATATATATATATATATATATATATATATATTGCGGCCATCGCAGCATAGCTTTCCGTAAATGTGAAGGTTGTAGGATCGATTCTCGAATATAAATTTCCTTGTTATTGTAATCAGGCAAAGCTCTTTGAGTTCCGCCACTCTATATACAATGTCTCGAAATATGGATTAGAGTAGAGTATCTTAACATTAATTTCCTTCTTTCACAGCTTCACGCTGTATCCCGTATATAGTAGGGTAGGAAGAGGGAGCTTGGTGTAAAGACACTTCGTTATATTTTCCGCCAATTTCGACATTGCGAAATACCACTTTTTTACCTTCGTGCCAGAGAGAAGAAAATGGAAATATTAAAAATATTATAATAAAGTTCTCCGAGTGGAAATCGAACCCACAACCGTCGCGTAACAGTTACAGGTTTGTGCCCCAGCGCCACGATGTCCTCAAACCTACCATCACAGAATACAGAATAAACCTAACAACTGGCTTGCCTTTTACATTGTGCATTTCCCATATACAACATTAAAACGCTCACTTCTTAATTTTTCACACAGAAATATTTTATGATTGAGTGGTGGAACCCACCTGCAACACAGTTTAATACTAATGCAGTTATTACCGACTAGCGGCTCGCCCACGGCTTCGCCCGCTTAAGATACATGATTAATGATTTAATAAGCACAATCGATTGACAACTATAATGACTTCTAATATGATTTTTTTTACGACATTATCGTCAAAGAATTTTTGATTGTTTTAAATAAAAAAAAACGACCATTGTTGATATTTGATATTTATAAAATATACATAAAGCTAATTATGTATTACACGTATATATTTTTGTAACTTTATGTTCTTTTTACCTATATAATATACGTCTCATCATAATTCTAAAACTCTGTTAAATGTGCTGATGTCAGTGAATAGTTTAATTTAGGTTGTAGGATTCATAATATTCTTTGTAAAATAACTGTATTAATTGCATATTAACTCCTGTACAGTTTTTAAATTAGTTACATATATTATATGAACGAACCAACCAAAATATCTTTGTATTTACTTGATATTTCTTCCAAGATCGTTCTTTATCTCTGTGTTGAATTAATTACGACTTAAACTTAACTGTTATGATTAATGAAGGTAATCTCCACTAACAATTCAATTTTGTTTACTTTATTGTATAAAATATTGTATAACAGTGCTTCAAAAATATATATTTTTATCAACAATCATATAACCCAGACGTTTCGAACGTCATTCTTTAGCCAGGGTCATACCAGCGCGATTTCTATATAACATTCGCTGGCAAGCTAATGCCTTGAGTTCATTCAAATGACGATAACTTTTTTTTTAATGAACTGATTTTGATGAACCAAACTTTAGAACCTAAATTGAGTTAAAACAAAGCAATTGGTGAAATTTTCAAGTAAATCGGTTCAGTAGTTTCAGAGAAAAATGCGGACAACAATATGTCGACAGACAGACAGACAGACAGACAGACAGACAGACAGACAAGAAATTCAAAAAAAATCTTTTTGCTTTCTATTAGTCTTTTTAAGTGTCCCTCTATCCATTTCAGTCAAAATTACTAAATGTACAGACAAAATATTTTTACTGTCTTATTATATATAGAGATTTAAGTTTTTGTTATGTATGAAAAATTTTAATTTAATAACTATTATTATCATGTTTCTCTTTTTTTTTATAATTCACGGGTTCAAAAGAACCCGGTCCTTTGCAAGGCTTGCGTGGGGACACAGGTCCAATACGTAGTGGCCCCTTAGAGAATATAAAGATGTTTTACTGTGACAGGTAATTTCCCAGAGATGGTCGCCGGTTAATGCATAGGAACTATGGAAAATGTGGAAATCTAAACTATATGGAATGGAATTTGGATGGACTGGCTATTGGGCTATTGAGTGAGACTAACGGACGTCCGCCTTTGCAATAGTCTCAAATTGAATGGTTGGCGGACGGTGACTCGCCTCCCACTAGATGGGCCCCCACAAAGCGGCGTAGCGGCGCTTATTATCATTATTATTAACTATTTGAGGCCCATGTTCTTAAAATACGAAAGGATTTTTTTTTACTTTCACTCTTCATCACGCATATAGCAGGGTAAACAGATGATAATCTTTAAGACATGCGCGTCGAGTGGTGGTCCTCAACGACGCGCTTTCTAGTCACCAAAACAACACTAAAGCGAGCAAACGTAAATAATTTATACTTCCCAATGGGAACGGAACCCACAAACTTCGCATTTACAGCTTACTACGGCGGAAAGAAAAATAATTTAAAACATAGCCATTATTACCTCTAAGCTATTGTATAAAAGTAGTTCCAGTATTTTTAACGTAGTTCACGAACGCTATTACAGCGCGGCATAATATTGTGGGCCGTTCGTTGTTCTTGCTGTAAAAATAACAAAACTTAACGTTACGGCTTTGGAAAAGTGGCTTTGAAATTTAATTAATTAATAATAAAAATTACAAAACAATGCTGGTTCACGTTTTTTATCGCATATCAATGTTCAGACACTTAGTTCTCCACGCATCACCGCATTTTCAAGACATTGCATGTTGAGTGGCGGAACTGAGCGCCGCACTTTTGCCTCAAAACCAGAGCGATGAAACAGAAATGTTAAATATTTTATTTCCTCGAGTGGGAATCGAATCTAAAACCGGCCGGGCTTATAGTCGCACGCTTGTGCCTCTTTACCACGACTAGCCTCAACCTGGTCTTGACATACAACGGTTACGATACAATTTTATTTCACATTTTGAACTGAAATCTTTTCGAAAATTATTAACATTATTAAACAAATGTAAGCGTTCGTTTTCATACATTTTGGAGGCTTGTGACGAAGAAGTACAGCGTTCGATTCCCACTCAGGGAATTAATTATATTTTTTTTTTTCACTCTGATAAAACGAAAACTATCTTGATAGTTGGGCAGTGCGTGGGGAACGGAGTGATCTAATAATAGATCTTTTTTCTTTGTCTTTTACTTTTTAGGAGTCAAAGACTAGATTATCACTATCAAATTCGTGCCGTAACGTCGTGACACAGAGGCATAGCATTTGACTGAAAACACAATGGTATGCGATTCCCACTCAGAAGAAATACTCCAATTAATATTTTCCTCGCTCTGACCAACTCTATTAACAACCAAAGCACGACGTTAAATTCTGCCACGCACAATGTCCCGAAAAGTTCCCAAAGTTCCCTTTAGCTACCCACCTATATGCGGGATACAGCGTGAAACAAAAAGAAAAAACAACCAATATATAATAGTATATTTTCCCCTAGTTTCCACGGGAGGCACAGCGAGTGAGCTCCGTTATCGAGCCGCCAGCGAAAGAGACTACGGCGCGCTTCTATGTCGCGCCAACAATGCGGTCGGCAGGCAGAAGAAGCCTTGTGTCTTTCAAATAGTTCCCGCTGGTATGTATGGAATGCCCTTTTTATTGATTTATTGAGCTCCAGATTTAAAAGTCTACTTTAGATTTGATTTTTAAGGTTTAAAAAAAAAACAGCTTCACGCTGTATACCGTACACAGCAGGGTAGGCAGTATTAGGCAGGGAACCTAGTATTAAGACACTCCGTTCCCCACTTTCTGTCGAATTCTGGAGACATTGCGTGTCGAGTGGCAGAACTCAATCGAGATCGAACCCACAACCAATCGGTTTTACAGTCACACTTTGTGCCGTTGCGCCACGACTGGATATTATTTAGACAGATTAAAATTGTTTTAGGGTTCCGTACTTCAAAAGGCATTTACTTTATCGTCCATCTGTCCGTCTGTCAAGATAATTTATTTATCTCGAGATTGCCTAGAGGTATCAAGCTGTAATTGATATCAACTATTCATATTTACCGTAGATTTGAAGGTAAACCTTTGGAGCACGGAGAAGTCAAACTTCTAAATTAACGCTATCAAAATATATGAACGTCGGTTTTGCTGCATATTGTATGAAATTTAATTTTTTAATTTAATCACATAGAGAAAAAAATATAAAAAGTGAAAATTTATAAGTATTTCATAGAAAAAATAATTACAAACTAATATTTGTAGTTCATTTCATACAAAATGATTGCATATGCCCGTTAACTTAAGTTTGTCAACGTTTATAAGTTGTACTTCCCGTTGATCTACAATCCTGAAATTGGTACGGAAGCCTCGGTGGGTCAATCCGACTTGCACTTTACCGGTTTTATTTTTAGTTTACTTAAAATCTAGCTAATATGTAGGTTAATAATATTTCATTTTAAAATTAAATACAATGACATATTTGACCTTATGGTAACTCCATCATGAGGTCCAATAAAAGTTCTTCAACTTATTAAACTTAAGGAACTTTTATATTATGGGCTAATTATTTTGTGTTTAAACAATAGGAAAAACTACATTTTATAATATCCTTTGATTATTTTCTCTAGATCTTGTCCATTTTCAAGACATTGCATCTTGAGTAGGAAACTAAAGCCTTAACTTTTATTGTAATAAAAAGGAAACTTTACACTGTAGCCATGTAGAAGAGTAGCAATCGCACGCCGGCATACCTACACCGCGACGGCCTCAAATAAATCTTTATCTTATCTATTTGTATTCATAGAAATCGAACCCGTAACCATCGCATCTACTGTCAAGCACATTTGAACTACACCATGCTATTTTAACGTATATCATACATTTTATGTTTTCAATTTTATTATCTTTATAAACACCGAAAGACAAACCACTTCACCATTACCAAAACAAAAAAAAAATCTAAACCCCAATATTTGTCCCAACAAAAAAAGCCAAAATCACATCCTGATTATCTATATCTCTACATATATAATATATATGAAAATATTTCATAAGCCACCCCAAAGAGGAGGTCCAGCCTATTTCGGCAACGAACGCTAAGTTTTTGCCCATTACCGATCGTAAAGTACCGGTAAATGTGGATCCGCTAAAAACCCCGTAGGGACGGACTCACATAAACCACTGCCGAATTTTATAGATCGCAATTGGGCCTACCCTACCCATATTTTTTTTCTTTGCCCAAAAGAAATCACAGTTTCTTTAACGGTTTTGGTAGGAACATGGAGATAGAGCAAAATGTTTAGTTATTGGGGTTTTTAAATCTTTTTTTTCTTAGTTTGATTTTGGCAGTGTTAGGTCACTGTGTAAACAGATTATGGCCGTGTTTATAAGTCGCTCTCAAGTGTTAGATCGATCTTGAGATGTCGTTTTCATTCATAAGGTGCATATGCGTACGCTATATATCCACTCGAGTAAATTAATTATTTTTATTTTCTCGCTTTGATAACAAGACAAACCGCGGCGTTAGTTTCCGTCAATATGTCGAAATTTGGGCAACGTGTAGGAACTTGAGCGTTTTATCATTAGGTTCCCTCTGTCTACCCTGCTTTATGCTTGATACTGTGAAACTACACAAAAAAGAGAAAAAGACTCTAGATAAGTTACTTACAGTAATATCATTATCAATAACAGATGACTATTTACAAATATTTTACAAACAAATTGTAACAAAGTACTAAATACGCCAATAATTAAATGGAAATTAATTGATTTTTACGATTCCTCACATAAAAACAAAGTGAGAAAGAGCTTTAACTTGGAAACGTAAAATTCCAACTGTTAAACTCTTTAACGACATCATTTTATTGGTCTAAAGTAACTGACAAAATAACCCTTTTTTACGGTAAATAGAAGTATTTTCAACGTGATTTTGAGGCCAGTTGTGGCGCAGCGGTGCTAGTGTGTGATAGTAAACACGATAGATTGTAGCTTCGATTCCCATTCAAGGAAATGAAATATGAATATTTTCATTTCTTCGAACTGTTGTTGTGGCAAAGCGCGACGTTGAGTTCCATCACTTAACACGCAATCGATACGTTCAAATTCCGGTGGAAAACGAAGGATGGAGTGTCTCGACACTAGGTTCTCAATGCCTATCCTGCTATATGAGGGATATAGCGTGAAGCTGTATTGAACTTGAACCATGAAATATTTTAACATTTCATGCTTCGTCACATTCACCAAACCACGGTAACGTTACATTTTCTACCGAATTTTTTGAATGAATCTTTTAAAACTCATCTACTTATAAAATACCGAAAATGGTAGTAAATATAAAAGTCAAAATCTCTTTTTGATCATTATTAAAAAAGTTTTTTAAGGATTAAGATTAATTTATAATTTTAAATACATAAGTATAGAGGCTTCTAAATGTAAACACGACGGTTGTGGGTTTGTTTCCAACTAAAAGGGAATGGATTATTTTTATTTCTTCGCCTCGGATTGTCGTCTTCGGATTGTTTTTAAAACAAATCGCAGAGTTGAGTTCCGCCACTCAACACGCAATGTCTCAAGAATACGGCGGCACGTGGGAAACGGAGTGTCTTGACTCTAGGTTCCCTCTGTCTACCGTTTTATATGCGGTATACAGCATAAAAAATTGTTTCATCGTATGTAGCAGCAAGGAAATAACGATTCAGTAAATATTAAAAATAAAAAAGAATATAAATCTAAGACCACAGAGACTTTTTTTAATTATAGTAAATCTTCCAAAAAAAAAAGTATATTTTTAAAATACATAACAGAAAAAGAATCAGTCAAAGAGCTAATCGAATAATTAAAAATAATAAAATTTTATATTTTTAATCTATCATCATAACAGCTTCTTCTAAGTCCAGTAGACCTCTTTCATCTTGGATCATCTTTCTTATGAGTCTTGCGCAATTGACATTGAGTGTTTGTTAGTTACACGACATCGTCTTCCTGTCTCATGTAGTTTTTCTTATTTAATACCAGTTCATACTAGTGGTCTTCTCCTCCTCCATTAGTTCGCCGTCCACTTCCACTTTCCACTTCCTTATAAAGTAAATTCTGGCTGTAAGTGCGAAAGCTGTGGGTTCAATCCACACTCGTGGGAATAGTTATATTTAATTTATATTCTTTTCCGCTTTCTCTCCGCTCTGGTAGAAAAGACGCTGTGTAGAGTTCCGCCATTTAGGACACGAATGTCTCGAAAGATCGGTGGAAAGTTGGGAAGGGAGTGTTTTAACTCTACACTGTCTCTGCCTTCCTCGCTATGCGAGGTAACAAGAAAATTTACTTATAAATATTGTCTTTCAAATGGAATGTAAACAAGCTGTCTTCATATTAAAAGAGGTATAACATAAATTATGTATATGAGTTTAGTCATGCTTAATTATATGGCAAAGTTATTTAACTGGTTCTAATCAGAATATATCTCGGGAACTCAAAGCCAAAGCATGGAAATTAATAATTTTAAACTTAACTTAATCAAGAAATTCCTCGATAACCGAAGTCTATGTTCAGAATATTATTTCATAAAAAGTGCTGTAGATTAAACTTTTTCAATTCTTTTTCTTTAGGTATGGGATAAAAGGGTGCGCAGAGAGAACGAGACACTCCATTTTTTACTTTCAATCAAATAAAAGGCCAGTTTTGGCACAGTGGCACAAAGTGTGACTTTAAACGCGACTGGTTGTGAGTTCGATTCCCACTCGAGAAAATGAAATATTTATTTACATTTATATTTTCATTTCTTCGCCCTGGTCAAAGCGCGTCGTTGAGTTCCGCCACTCAACACGCAATGCCTCCAGAACTCAGCGGAAAGTGGGGAACAATGTGTTTTAACACTACAACACTTCCCGCTGCCTACCCTGCTGTGTGCGGGATCCAGCGTGAAGCTGATTTTTTACTTTCAATTTGATATATTGCGTGTAACTTTTTGCTCCATTTTTTACTTTCAATCAAATAAAAGGCCAGTCGTGACGCAGCGGCACGAGGTGGTACTCTAAAACCGACTGGTTGTGGGTTCTATCCCCACTCGAGGAGATGAAATATTTACTTAAATTTATATTTCCATTTCTTCGCTTTGGTATCGAGGTTAAGCGCGGCGTTGAGTTCTGCCACTTAACACGCAATGCCTCCAGAATTCGGCAGAAAGTGGGGAACGGAGTGTCTTAACATTAGGTTCACACTGCCTACCCTGCAGTGTGCGGGATACAGCGTGAAGCTGATTAATTATTAACTTTTTGCCGCACTTGGTCCACCAGGGCGAATAACGAAGTAATATCGAAATTTAGCATTCCTGCACATAATCCTAAAAGCGATCGATTAAAACTGATAACCTTATTTTTTTGACATCGGTTAAAAAAATACATTAAAACTTAAAATTTTATGTTCTATACCGCATATAGCACTGTGTATTGATTTGCGTATCTCAACACCGCATATTATCTTGTACCAGAGCAGAAGAAAATGAAAATATTTTTTACTTTCGAATGGTAATCGAACCTACAATCGTAGTTTTTACATCAAAACTTGTAAAATGAAGTGACTCAGTGCAGAAAATTTTATTTTATAAGTCTCTCAGTCCGCAGCCGTCTTTAAATAGGATTTAAAATATGTTCTAAGTTTGCGATCGAACGACAATAGGAAGTTGGGATCGAGGAAACTTATTTGCCAATTTATATGTATAAGTGTGTACGTGGATTTTCATTTTTACTTATTTTGGCAAAAAAATAATGTTTTAAAAGCCTAAGCCAGGAAAAAAGTTAAAAAAGGTAGCTTCGTGGTACCTTTTTAATTAATATTTTAAATTCAAATTCTTAATCCGGATTAGTCGTGTATGTTAATTTTTATATATTTTTTGGCTTCACGCGTTTTACTGCACAGCAGGATAAATTGAGGGAACCTGGTGTTAAGTGGTCCGGTCTCCAGTTCTGTCCAATTTTATATACTTTACAATGGTGGAATTCATAACACATGCAAATTAATCATTCTACGGGCATCCAAGATGAACAGTAAATGATCAGTACATTACGCTCATTGGAAAGCCGTTACAGGTTTGAGAAAAACACTCACACACACACACACCTCACTTTATAAAAATATTTTATCTTTAGAATTCGGCTGTAAGTGGGGAACGGAGTGTCTTAATAGTAGGTTCCCTCTGCCTCTGATTTTAGAGATCGACGTAGCACAGAAGTTGTAGGTTCGTAATAGTGAATCAAATTTTTTTTTACTTATTCGATCTCAAACCGCAGTGTTAAGCTCCGTTGTTCTATACGCTTGAAATGTTTCGAAAATTGAGTGTTGCAGACGGAGTTTCGTTTAGTCTAGGTTCCCTCTGCCTACTTTCCTATATGCGGGATACACCGTGAAGCTAAATAAAAAAAAATAGGACAGCCTTTAGAGTAATAAGGAAGAAGTTATCGACAGGAAATTACATTGTGATGGTCCCGAGCACTTTCATCTTTGACGGAAACGATATAAATATATATATATAACTTATTATAAGTTTGTATGTTGTATGTACATATATGATATTTCTTGTTCAATCCTGATTAAGATATTGATTTCCGATGATTGTGGGTTCATATCCTATTCGAAATCTTGAATAAAATATTATTTAATGGTTATTTTAATTAAATATCTTCGTTATAATGATTGGTTGTCTCTGAAGTCGGTTTACTAACGATAATGTTACTTGATGACATAAGAAAATTGCATGCTTTAAAGAATCGAAAAAATAAATCAAATCAGTACTTATTTAGAATGTAGAATAAAACTTTAAAAAAAATTGAAAATCAAATCAGCTTCACGCTGGATCCCGCACACAACAGGATATGCAGAGGGAACCCAGTGTTAAGATACTCCGTCTCCCACTTACCGCCCAATTTTGAAAAAGAAATGGAAATATATATTTAAATACATATTTTATTTCCTCGAGTGGGGATTGAACCCACAACCAGTCGTGTTTATAGTCACAGTTTTGTACCCCTGCGCCACGACTGGCCCCAATAATCGACTTAAATTATTATAACTGAACTATCATTATTTTCTAATTATACAGATTAATTATAAATAACAATGTGTTATTTTAAAAAATACACCTGCCTTATTACCAGAGCAAGGAATGGAAAGAATTCATTCCTCCGAGTGAAAATCAAACTCTTGCTTTCACACTTACAATCAGACGATGCCACTGCGCCACCACGACCCCAAAACGGCTATTAGTTTTACAAAAATAATATTGAAATTTAAATAAATCATTAAATCTAAATAATTTTCCTGTAAAGTAGAAATTTTACGACTATATCATCACACTCTTATATTTTAAAATACATCCGAAGTTGGTTCGTTCGTTCTTATTTCCAATAAGGAGTGGATAACTAGAAAACTTGCCACTTTGATGCGAGCGCGTATTTCGAATATTTTATAGGTTTAATATTTTCTTTATACATAAACTTATGGATTGATTGGTTTTGTAAATATATTTTTTCTATATATTATTGTTTTTAGCTTCACGCTATATCCCGCATATAGCAGGGTGGGCAAAGGGAAACTAGTGTTAAAGGTATTCCGCTCTCTACTTGTCGCCAAATTTTGGAGGCATTGTGTGATTAGCGGCGGCATTCAAATCCGGGCTTTGCCTTGACACCAGAGCGAAAAAATAAAATATTAAATAATACATTTCCGTGAGTGGGAATCAAACCAACAACCTGTCACGTTCACAGTGAGGCTTGTGCCACTACGCCAAGACTAGCCTACCTATGTAATGTAATAAATCAAAAAAACTATGAGGTTAACGGCTGTATAACTGGCATTTAGTAAGGTAGGCAGAAAAAACTTAGTGTTAAGACACTATTTTCAAAATGGAAATAATTCATTCCCCTGCGTGGGAATCGAACCCTATCCCGCTGAGCCACGACGATCTCAATAAATTTATATATTGTATATGTCTATTAAAAGCATAATCAAAATGTAATATTTTATTTACAACGTCCCTTTTATAGGTCGTGACACAATTTGGATGAAAACGATTGAAAAATTTCATTTAAAAGAACCGAAATGGTTAAAGCAGACCCGCTGCCTGTTAAAAAATAAAACTAATAAAATCCGTAACACAGCCTCGTTCAAAAAGCACTATAAAATGAATATTTTTACCTCTCCCGACAGTGTTTTTAATGTGTTTCTTAATTCTGTTATGTTTTTTGAGGGTAGTTTGCTATTTTTAACTGTTTTCGTTAGAATTAGTGGTTAAATTGAGCTTGCCTATATTGTTGATTTTTTTGTATGTAAATATATGATGAGGCCAGTCGTAGCGCAGTGGCACAAAGTGTGACTGTGAAACCGATTGGTTGTGGGTTCGATCCCCACTCGAGGAGACGAAATATTTATTTAAATTTATATTTCCATTTCTTCGCTCTGGTGTCGAGGCAAAGCGCGGCGTTGAGTTCTACCACTCAACACGTAATGCCTCCAAAATTCGGGAGAAAGTGGGGAACTGAGTGTCTTGACAATAGGTTCCCCTCTTCTGTTCTGCCTCTGCTGTGTGCACGAAACAGCGTGAAACTGATAAAAAAATATACATATATGATGGTAATATAGTCTTATTTTGGATATTTTTTCTATCTTTTCTCATTTTAGAGAGAGATAATTGTGATAGGAAACTTTTATTTATTTAGATATCTGCTTCTTTTCCTTAGTGCTACAGCTCGCAGTAGCTTTAAATTCCACCATTCATTACGTTTTACGCTGTACCCCGCAAATAGCAGGCTAAACTGGAGGAACCTGGTGTTCCCATTAGACACTTCCCCCGGTCGCTTTCCGCTAAGTTCTGAATACATCTCATATTGAATGATATTGAGCGACGAAACTCAACAACGCGCTTTGCCTCGTTACTAGGGAAGCGAGCCCCTGTGCTACGAACAACTTTTAATATTATTTCAACATTATTAATACTAAATGAGGCCAGTCGTGGCGTAGCGGCACGAAGTGTGACTGTAAAACCGACTGGTTGTGGGTTCGATCCCCACTCAAGGAGATGAAATATTTACTTAAATTTATATTTCCATTTCTTCGCTCTGGTGTCGAGGTTAAGTGCGGCGTTGAGTTCTACCACTCAACACGCAATGCCTCCAGAATTTGGCAGAAAGTGGGGAACGGAGTGTCTTAACACTAGGATTCCCTCTGCCTACCCTGCTGTTTGCGGGATACAGCGTGAAGCTAATTTAGATTTATTATTAATACTATATTTTATACATTTATATATAAAGTAAAATACAATCCACGGCATCCGTACCGTAGTAAGACACGTTCATCTCACGAGACCAATACTGTTACTCACGTAGTTATAATTACATTAGTCTTTAAATACATTAGGTACCGTAACTCGGTGTGGGAGAGCCTTTACTAACTTAAATAACCGGTGGGTTTAGTTTGCAAAGTCTATTTAGGCTAAATAATAACGTTTTTGTCTTTTTAGGGTTTCGTACCTTTTAAGGAAAAAGGAACTTTTATAAGATGACTTTGTTGTCCATCTGTCTCTCTGTCTGTCAAGAGCCTTAATCACAGGAACCCTTGGAGATATCGAGTTGAAATTCAAACATATAATCAGATCCATGACACCATGATTATATTGTAAAAGAAACCAAAAGCAATAGGGTATTTCCGGTTGACCTATAATTATGAAATTTGGCTAATAGCATACAGGCAGGTATACAGGCAGTACTTGTTCAAGAAAAAATCTGACAACTGTACATTTGTGGTTAAATCTTAAAAATAATAAATTTAAAAGGTGGCAAAATTTGGTATTAAAGTCACAAGTTCGAGTGAGGTATCAGATGAAAGGGGCCTGGCTAAACTAAACTTGAATTTTAGAAAAAGCTTGACCTCCAATTTTTGAACGGAACCCTTGGTGTGCGAGCCCGACTCGCTTGTTTTTTTAAAAAAGAAGGAAAATAGTGAATGTAGACTTTTTTTCAGTTTCACGCTGTGTCCCGAGTAAGGTAAAGAGATCCTAGTGTTAAGACACTGCTCCTCTCTTTCCACCCATTTGCTTAATATTGCGTGTTGGGTGCCGTAACTCAACGCCGCATTTTGTGACCAAATATTAAATTCCAGTTAACAAAGCGAAGAAATAAAAATTATTTAATTCAGTGAGTGGGAATCGAATTAACAAACGTCGCGTGGGAGTAATTTCTTAATTTATTATTATGAAATCCAAAAATAAATTAAAAATAAAAATTGCAACATTTTTCATACAAAAGATTAAGGGTTTCTGAAAGGTCTAATATTGGACTAGCTCAAAAGTTATATTTAATATGAAACTTATGATATTGAAACTTTTCGTCTAATAATCGTAAAAAGGGTTCGTTTAGATGCTATAAAAGATGGGTACAAATAAAAAGTTTTCTCTGTGCAAATATCTTTTTCTATTCCATTTTTTTTAAATGTAATTAAATAGAATGAATACGATAAAAGCAAAATTTCTGTTATGGCATTACATTTCTTATGAATTTGTCGTCACCCAAAACTTTTTATGCGTGGACCTTAAGAAGTAAAATGGATTTTTTCCTGTTCCCACAGAAATAT
The DNA here is from genome assembly GCA_013421005.1 of Heliconius erato x Heliconius himera. Classification (NCBI taxonomy): domain Eukaryota; kingdom Metazoa; phylum Arthropoda; class Insecta; order Lepidoptera; family Nymphalidae; genus Heliconius; species Heliconius erato x Heliconius himera. The sequence continues at coordinate 13,633 of JAATLQ010011895.1, forward strand.
CGAGAAATCCTGTCATAATGCCTCCTTACACTCTTTAACCTACTTGCCAAATTTTTACTTTCTAAGTCGAGTAGTTTCGTTTGTGCGTTGTGTCAGTTACTCACTGTCAGAAACGTTAGATTTCTATATATGTACCTATATAGATTAATTATCTTTTGGGTATCCATAAATGAAATCCAATTATAATCATAAAATAAAAAAAATAGCTTCACGCTATATCCCGCACACAGCAGGGTAGGCAGAAGGAACCTAGAGTTAAGACACTCCGTTCCCCACTTTCTGCCGAATTCTGGAGGCATTGCGTGTTGAGTGGCAGAACTCAACGCCGCGCTTAACCTCGACACCAGAGCGAAGAAATGGAAATATAAATTTATGTAAATATTTCATCTCCTCGAGTGGGGATCGAACCCACAACCAGTCGGTTTTGCAGTTACACCTCGTGCCGCTGCGCCACGACCGGCCTCGTCGTTATTTTAGTAGATTATAATCATAATCTACTAAAATAAGTTTACGAGATTGCCTTTTGTTATTTTTATTAGAAATTTTTTTTTAAGCCATTTAATAAATAAACGTTGATATAAAGAAAAAAATATATACTTAACTTAACTTACTTCTCAAATATTAAACCAGTTTTGTAAATCGTCGTTATAGAAAAATACCTCCACCAAAGTTCAACCCACGACCTTCTTATGTATTTATTGTGAATTATTACATCGATATAGATATTGAATATCAAAATACAATATAATTTTTTTCTTTGTAAGGAAACCAAAAGAAAATTTCATCAAATCTGTTAAGTACATTTAAAGTTAAAGCTGCCGAAACATTTATGGGGCAAATGAGTTATAACTTCGTCATTTTGTATCCATATTACGTATTTTGTTGTAGATTTCAACGCCGTGCTTTGTTTTTTTGAGGGGGAAAACGCTATATTTTAGATGTAATCATTTATTATTAGGCCGCCGTGGCGTTGCGCTACAGCGTCTGGCTATAGACGCGACAGTTGTGGATTCGATTTTCATTCGGGGGAATAAGTAAAAGTCATTCTATTTCAATATTCTGATGACCTACAGGCGATGACAATGAACGGCTAGATTCTCTCTGACTACCTTCTTATATGCAAGATTTCCTTTTAACTTACTTAAAATGATTTAATTTTTCATCAAATTCAAGTATAACCTATTAAGTGGCGAAACTTATCACAGTAATCCAACGGGAAAACGAAAATATATATATTCAATATAAACATTTCTTATAGTGGGAATCGAACCTATAACCGTCATTTACTTTCCAACGATGATGTTTTAAGTACCATTCCATTCATCCTTCTACCGTTCGCCCAACGTTAATATTATTATATATAAATATATTTCTTTATTTTTCGCTATAGCTCGTCCGTCGCCCCCAAGAAACTGCACAGCCAAAAGAATAATCAAGAAAAATGAAGCATTTCTTACAATAAAGTGTATCGCGGGCTACGACGGTGGCTTAACCCAACACTTCCTTTTGGAAGTCGTGGGTGATACGAGCAGATTAATTGCCAATAGTACTGCCAGCAAAACAGGTAGGTTTTATTTTTAGTTGTCTAATTTCTTAACTACGCAATGCCTCCAGAATTGGGCGGAAAATGGTAAACGGGAGTGTGTCAATGGGAACGGAGTGTTTTAACAATAGTTTCCTAGGTTTTCTCTGTTTACCCTGCTGTATACGGGATAAATCGTGAAACTAAAAAAATATCCTACCTGGCGCCCTACGCACGGCTTCGCCAGCTTAAGCTTATTGTAATATTATAGACAATTATGCAAAATCTTTAAATATATTTAATTATTATTCTTATATATAAGCTTTTGTAGTGTCAAAATAAATCAATTTAGTAGATTTTGCGTGAAACTAGAACAAACATCCATCCTCACAAACTTTCACATTTTAACAGTAGCATTACGTTTTAATAATTGTCATATTGTTAAGAAAATAAAGAAAAAAATAACATTATTATTTTTTTCTCATTTCATAGCTGGATGGACATATCCACACTATAGCGCCGGTCACGGCTCGTTCTCAGTCCGATATTCTTGTATGAGAAATACATATTTTTATGTGCATAATAGGAACGGAATATAGTTCATATTATGAATTCCCATATAACGTTTCCCATATAACGATATTTTATTAGACTGTGAACTCCACGCAGGGTTTTTGGGCTTTAAATCCAATTTCGATATACTGCTTGTCGAGTGGTGAACCTCGACGCCAGGCGTTGTTTACCATAGCGGGATTTTGACAATAATACATTCCCTCGAATGAGAATCGAACCCACTACCATCGCTTTGCAAGACGCTGTTCCAATGCGCCATAACGTTATTTATTTAAATATTTTTAACTCAAATTTTTCATCACTAATATTTATTTATATTTTATTTTGTCTATCGAATATATTATAAAAGCCCGTCGTGGCGCGGCGGTCGTGGTGCGCGTGGTGGTTGTGATGCCATTCCCATTCGAGGTATTGTTTTCATTTACTACCTCTAGTATCAAGACAGAGCTCGTCGGTAAGTTCCGCCACTCAACGCATCGTATCAAAAATTTAGGCGGAAACTGGGGAACGGCGTGTCTTAACATAATGTTAATTCTGCTTATCCTGATATACGAGGGACTCGTATCGGGGAAGCTAATTTATTTTTTTATAAATATTTTTCGCAATGTAAGTCGAACTCACAACTTTTGGTGAAAACTACAATATTTACGAACTGAGACACTTTGGAGTAATATTCATATTTTCTCATTCCAATTTACTTAAATTACATAAAAGTTGCTCTTTTCATTTGAAAACTAGAAAAGATAGCGAGTTGATTTGCATATCTTGGTTTAAAAAATCTATATAAAATTATATTTAAATTGGAACATTTTTATCTAAGCGTTTGGAATGTTATACAAACTTTTTTATATTTATGGATAAATATTTACTTAATCAATTTTTGTATAGTTAAGTCCATTCTCCGCTTTTTGAGCAATTTCTAAACATCGCTTGTTTAGTGCCGGAACCTAACGCTGAATCAGCTTCACGCTGTATCCCGCACACAGCAGGGTAAAATTCAAAAAGGAACATATGTTAAAACATTCCGTTCACCACATTCTGGTCAATTTTTTTCGAGGTATTGCGTGTTGAATGGCGAAACTCAACGCTGGGCTTTAGCCTTGGTGCCAGAGCAAAGAAATGGAAATATTAATAAATAACAATTCATTCTACCGAGTGAGGATCGAATTGACAACCGTCGCGTTGCAGTCACACTCTTGTGTCCCTGCGCCACGACGGCCTTAAATATATGAATAGAAGGAAATATTTTATGTATATCAACACACTGCGTTAAGTTCCGCCAATCAATGTGTAGTGTTTCAAAAATTAACACTAGGCTCCCTTGGTCTATCCTGCTGCTATGTGAAACAAAATTGGCTGTTTTTTTTGTGGTAATGCAAATATGAAATAATACTAGAAGATTGTAAGTTTGATTTCCAGCCGAAAGAGTATACTATCTATATAAGCGAAGTAGAACGCGATTACACTCAACACTCTATTGTAACTTATGATATTTACGGCAGAAATCCTGGCGTTAAGTTCCGCCACTCAACACCAATACATCGTAAATTTGTTAAAGTATGGAATTCAGTGTCTTAACACTGGGTTCCCTCTACCTATCCTGCTGTGTGCGGGATATTTCCATTAAAAGGTTGCTAAGTAATATATAACAAGAGAATTAGGTCTAAGTGAGCATTACGTTGGATCGATGAAGTAACCTCGCGGGTTGATTGATTTTATCAATGGCTGTTGTCGGTTTTATCAATATGTAATAAAAGCGTAGTTGCACGATGTCAAATTCAATTTATAAATATTCATAATAAGAAATATATTCAATTCTATTAGGTTTGTCAAAATGCGGAGTTGGGTTCCGCCGAAATTGCCTCCGCGTACCGCTTTTCTTTTCAGTTTCACGTTGTATCCCGTGCCTTGTTATCAGACCTAGGAAATGAAAATAATAAATAATAACTCATTCCCCGTCCGGAAATCGAACCCGCAACCGTCACGTTTACAGTGGCACAACTTCGCCACGACAGCCTCATGTTGAGACAATCTGATTCCCTTTTTTGAGTGTAGAACTCAAACGCTTTATCTACCAGAGCGTGGACCTAAAAATAATTAAATATACTAATAATTCTCCCGACTGTAAATCGAATCCACTACCATCGCTTTAAGATTTTAAAAAAATCTTATAAACTAATGCACCATTCGCCCTCAGATCTAATAGTATGGCTCAACACAAGCTGGTCGGAACTCGAAGACTTGTCGGACGAACTTCTAACTGTCACCGCCAGGAACAGCAAGGGGGTGTCGGACCCTGTGGTTATACGGGACCTAGTTTATAGAGACGCCGCTAAGCATATTGGTAAGGCGTTTGATTTTTTTATTACTTTTTAAGGTAAATAAAATAGTTAATACTTTTTATTATATATATATCGATATAACAAAAAAATGTGAAGCTAAAAAATGGATAGGTGTATATTAGTTTTTATTTTACTATCAATATATACCACGACATTTTTGTAGTAGTTCCCGAGATTAGCGCGCTCAAACAAACAAACTCTTCAGCTTTATACTGTTAATATAGATTATTATTTATTCATAGTATGATACTTGTATTAGAATTTAGTAAGAATTTGAACCTTCGCCTCTTGAAAAACGTCTAAGCGTCCGTCAATTTTTTAGGTTTTGTCAAAAAGAAAGTATTTTTCTCTCTTAAATATAGAAGAAATATAAAAAAATATATTATTTTTTTCCTTAAAATCATCAATATCTTCCAATTTCACTGTAAAATCTCTAGATTTTTAATTAAACAGCACATCGCAATCAACTGGGGCTAATTTAATTCGGAATTCCACACTAGTACTAATCAAAAAGCAGTTGGAGAGAACTTTTTACCAATTTCTCATGCAATTTTCTAACCTCGCTAACGACCTGATGTAGGCTTTTCTTTGTGATGTACTGGATGGTCTCATTTAAATGTACTACGGTTTGAAGTGGAGGATTTGCTTGATTAAATAGCCGACAGTTGCAGGTTCTTATCCCATTTGTACATAGGGTTCACAATAAATTATTGTGATCCCTTATAACGGTTTTCTTGGGATTTACATGAGACCAGTCGTGGCGCAAAGGCACAAAGTGTGCCTGTAAAAATACTCACTGTGGGTTCGATCCCCACTTGAGGAAATGAAATATTAATTTACATTTATATGTTCATTTCTTCGCTCTGGCAAAAACGCGGCGTCAAGTTCCGCCACTCAACACGTAATACTTCCAGAATTCAGCGGAAAGTGGAGAACGGAGTGTCTTAACAATAGGTTCCCTTTACCTACTCTGCTGCGGGATACAGCGTGAACCTGAACTTATTTATAATTTATGCATACATTCATTTATCCATACATAAACATACATACATAATATCAGAAATCTTTAAACTATAATATCTCACTTCATGTAATATCTAGTAGAACATCATGTAGTATTAATTGTATTCCCAGAACACCAAAGGCGCACTCTATAGCCTGTACTGTGAAATGGAATATGTGATAAATCCCTTTATGTCTTGTAATATTATATACGGCATTATGATTTAGTAAGGTTGTTTCCATTCGATTCACGGAGCCACCGTATAAAGGTTGACTGACTATGGTGATATGGTGGTGACGGTTACGTATTCGATTCCCATTGGGGGGAGTACAATACTTTCATTTTGCCTTTCTGTTAACAAAACAAAGCGCGTTAAAATCCGCTATCAAAACACGATATTTTTTGAAAATAAGGCGATGCTTGGGGAACGGAGTGTCTTAACACTAGGTTCCCTCTGTTTTCCGTACAATATGCGAGATACAGCGTCAAGCTGAAATAAATGAAGTAAATATAAAAGTTAAGGTGGCGCAGTGGAACAATATCTGACATTACCGGGAATAATTGTGGGTTTGATTTATATTTGACGAAATGTTCATAGTTGAATAACATTAATTCTTTAGGTATACTATAACGTAACACGGCGTTAACATCCGCCATGTTTAATATAATGTTTCTGTGTTGAAATGTAAATAACGAAGTGTATGTACTCAAATCGACCCCACAACCACCGCGTTTACAGTCGACCGTTGCGCCACGATGTCCAATGTTAATTAATTTTCTTTAAAAATATTAATTACTAGCGGCCTGCTCGCGGCTTTGCCCGCTTGAATTACATGATTATTCATTTAAGAAATATATATATTACAAACAGCCTTAATTATTAATTAATTGATTTGGATAAGTACTCACGATATTATTTGTAAAATAACTTATATTAGGTCCTGTACAGTTTTTAAATTAGTAACATTATTAGTTAAATATATAATTGGTATACAGAATATACATAGAAAGCACGTTTTTAGGCATTTTTA
>JAATLQ010011895.1:20113-34789 GCA_013421005.1 Heliconius erato x Heliconius himera
GGCTTTGCCCGCTTGAATTTCATGATTATTCATTTAAGAAATATATATATTACAAACAGCCTTAATTATTAATTAATTGATTTGGATAAATACTCACGATATTATTTGTAAAATAACTTATATTACATCCTGTACAGTTTTTAAATTAGTAACATTGTTAGTTAAATATATAATTGGTATACAGAATATACATAGAAAGCACGTTTTTAGGCATTTTTATATAATCTATAAAATAATCAACATTTTCGGGCAAGTTCAAGTCGTACTCACACGCCGAGAGTTTTCGTACCAGTTTCATGAAAGGAGATACACCAAAAGAATAACTAATTAAGTTGTCCTTTTGTATCAATTTAAGTACTATTTGTACTTAATGGTTTTTTCTGTGATACAAATACAAATAAGTAGTCAATTTTTGAAAAATAATTTTGGAATTTTCCTTTATTCGTGCCGTAAGTTTTAACTTCTTAACAAATTTCAAAATTGTATATCAACGGGAAGTACCCTATAGTTATGATAGAAAATGCGACAAAAAACAAAGCATAAACTCTCATATTTCATCGTCATTTGATTGCGATGATTTAGAAGATAGATTTTCGTGCTCTAAGGGAATATAGACTTCAACATTGAGGTATCTAACCTTTAACCGATCTTGTACAAAATAGTCTTGACAGACGGACAGACGGACAAACAACAAAGTTATTTTATAATAATTTTTAGGTATATTTTTAGGTACCCTAAGATACCCTTGGCTCATACATACATGCAACACACAGGTGCAATGTCGGTACGTGTCGCTTGTAAGTTATGAAATAATACTGCGGGATATTTTTATAAACGGTGTCAGAGATTTTTTTCTTGAGACACAATTTTTTAGAGGTTGCTACCAAAAGTGATTTTTTTTATACATTTCTTAAAAAAATATTAATAATATACACGAACGAACGGACTGAAGAACCTATTCAAAATATTTCTTTGAATATTAAGTCATTCTTTATAACTGTGTTAAATAATTAAGAATTAAGCTAGACTGTTACGAAGGTAATCTTCACCAACAATTCAATTTAGTTTACTTTGTAGTTAGTACTATGAACAATTGTACTTTAAAAACGTAACGTATCATGTGTAGTCAATAGATATCATTGTGTATGTTTCTTTTTTTTTTCAAATATAAATATCTTTAAAACTTTAAGTACATTATTTTTTGATACAGTGTAGCGGTAACCTTTCCAAACTATATTTTCTTTTATGCACAGCGCCATTTATTTAAGATCCCATCGCAATTAGTGAGAGCGTTACGTGTATGAAAGAGAGTATCAAGATTCGTTAGTACCTACTATTTTTGTCAATAGATAGCGTTACTTGTATCGATTTTTTAATATCTCAAATATTAACTTCTTGAAATTTAAATACTTATATCTTTTGATAGAGTGAAGTGATTACAATGAAATAAACACTAAAAGCTACTTTGATTTATTTGTAATATTTATGTATAAAAGTTGCTTAAATGTATTGTGTACTTTTTACGTGATACGTGTTCACATAAACAGACAAACAGACAAACAGATAAACAGACAAACAGACAAAAATTCCAAAAATGTTGGAAATGGATTCTGTTAATTATCCTTTAACACCCTGGCTAATTTTTTTTTAAATATTTTCAATGTACAGAAACGACTTTTCTACAGATTTATTATAAGTATAGATTTTATTATGGCTGTCTTGTACTGTTATGCACTAAATAAAACAAAATTTAAATCTTTTGGGATTTAAATTACGATATCTTTTTAATTTTCACATCACATTACATGTATCTAGTAGGCGGCATGGCAGGTAGTGCACAAGGCAAACAAAGTGCGCAAAGCAGTTTCTTTTTCTATCAAATTCCATAAATTCCGAACCCAAGTGAATTCCGGAATAAAAAGTAGCCTATCTGTTGCTCTGCAACCACCCCCGTTTTAGCTGCTCCGGAGAAAAGCCCGAAAAAATACAAAAACAGACAAACAAAAAAAATGTGTTTTGGTATCGTATAAATAATGATATGCATTAAATATGGTGAAATAGAATTATTTAGAAATTATAGACTTAAATTTTATACTAATATATTTGTGTATTTCCTATTTAAATCAAGGTATAATTAAATAATTACTGTAATAATTTGAGTTTTATTGCTATTTCAACGTTGATAAAATCTTTATCCAATCAGAAATAAAGAAAGTTGCATTAATAATTTCTATTTACTTCTTTTACAATAGAATTTTATTGCAGTAAACTTACAATTCTAGAAAAATCGACATATTATAGCCCTTAATATAGCCGTTTTAATAAAAAATAATACATATAAAATAAACGTTTCGAAGCCGTCGTGGCGCAGTGGGACTACATTTGACTGTAAGCGATAGCTGTATGTTTGATTCCCGACACGCGATTTTTCGAAAATTAGGCTATTTTCCGTCTGCCTTCATTGCTATGCAGAAAAAAGCGATAATATTTAAAAAACCAATGCAAATATAGTATTTAATACAAAATATCAAATACCTTCCCCACAACAATATAAACCACAGCACTATAAATAAATAATAACGTAGAGACACAACACCGCCAGTCAGACATCTTTATCAAAGTCGGTCCTCCTCGTTCAGAGTTGAGAGATGGTTGTTAGCTCTCGTCATGGTTGCCGTTGCACGACTAGTATTTACATTGTAACGATAATTTTAGTATATTTTATTAATTTTGCAAATTGGTTACTGATTATTATGTAAGTTGAACTAAAATTAAAGAAATCGTATTTTTTTTTTTTTTTATTTATTTATTTATTTAACACATATTACATAAAACAATAATTTTCTTCGCGGTCTTAAGCCCGATTAGGCTTGTGTGACCACTGCACATTCCTTAGTATATAAAATTAAAGAAAACAAAAAGCATACAAATTACAGATAATTTTAACACATAAAAAATTATAAAATATCAACAAGTGTCATTGTGAGGTAGGTTGATAAAAGATGCGTATTTGTAATTACGCGTACGTTTTAAATGTCCAGCTACAGTATGTTCCTTTTATATTTAGAATTTTTTTATAAGAAAAAGAAATATTATATTTTTTTTTGGTTATTATTATATTATAGTAATTATTTCTTAAAGATTTGTTTATTATTATTATTATTGAAATAATTAGTATTTGTATCGTAGCAGCTAGTGTACTCATTGCGATAGTAGTGGGTTTGATGTCTGTCTTTTGCAATGGATATTTAAATATTGACTAGGCGTAATTTGCAATAACGGTAAAGTGGGCGTGCCCGCATATATCAGGTCTCCTATCTCACGAGCAGATTTATACGAAACGAACAAAATTAACTTCAACCACTGTGAGAGTCTTTCCATAATTTACCATATTATACTATGGTATATCTGTAAGTTAGCTCTTATTTTATTTAAATTTTCGCACAGATCGCGCGAACATTTAAATTATCTTTCTATTTTAAAGACATTTTGTATGCTATTGAAGCTAGCGCGTACTGCGTGATTAAATGATAGTAACTAAGAGTTGTGTACGACATATGATGAAACACTGACCGCACATACGGCGGGTTACGTGGAAGAGGCTAACTTGATGTGATATAGTCTACAGCCTTTTTTCGACAACATAAAAAGAAATATTCAATTGGCACCAGCAGCACCTTAGATTAGCGCGTTCAACCAAACAAGCCCTTCAGCTTCATAATATTAGTATAGATTTGATCATAAAGTATCGTATAATCGAACTTTTTAGTTTTTTCTACTCTCGAAAACATTAACATTTATTTAAAGTATCCAACTCTAGATATTTTATAATTGACTATTTTCATATCGCATCGCATACTTCTAAAAGAAATTATTACTAAGACTCAGTACTCACATACTTCAGTATGAACAGAGAAATCAATACAATTTTTCAACAATACATAAGTTCAAGAGCTTCCACCTCTAAGGAATTGAATTTCTGAAAGATTTGTCTTAGTCAGAGTATGAGACTTGTGGGATATCTAAGCTATTCGCATAGTCCACTCAGTGTCACTAATAATTAATAAAAAAAACAAAAAGTTCGCGGATTTTTCGCACCGGTTCTTCTCAGGTCTGAGGTTCCGATTCTTCTTGAGTCTTCTAATGATTATGTAGAACTTTAGTGAAGTGACACGGCGGTAAATTATTTTACGTTAAATAAATGGTGTATGACTTCTTATGTTGACTTTGACGCCGCGAGGTCTATTTTGACTACATCACAATACAACAACTATATCACAACATTGTCATTCCTCGCGCGTCAGATCTTTGTTTGTTTGATCTGAACTTAGTAATTCATGCAACGGGGCCGTTTAGAATAGAAGGAGGTGTAAAGTTTTAACTCGCGTTGTTTTCACACGTTGTTGGGAATAATTTAAGTTGTGCTTTCGTTCACAAATATCGTGTACTCGAGTTCCTGGTAACTTCTTCTTTAATCTTCCGAAGGTTGTGTGGAGCTTGCAGGGTACCTATCTGGGGCGGTTGCTTTACCTCTACGTTAAATTATGTATGGTTACTGAGAATTTTAATTTGTTATTGTTATGTGAATAGCTGCTGCTGTAAGTTTAATAATAAAACTTACATTTAATTATAAAGTCATATAGTCTATGTAGTAGAGGAGGAGGTTGTAATTCTAACGTAATAGTAGTAAGACCTTCTGTTCCCTTTTCAATGGAAGAGTTCAAAATACTATGAGACAGCAACATTTATACAACAAACTTAATTATTTCAATTGTATTTCATAAGGCCTTTGTCATAAAGCCGTCGCGGCGCAGTAAGATAGCGTTTGACTATAAATGCAAAGGCCATAGGTTCTTCACTCGGAGAAAAGGTTACATTTTAATTATTTTCATTTTTCCACTCCTTTTTTAATAAAGAAGAAAAAAATATTTGTAAAAACAAAAACCCCGACTGCATAAACATAAAAAGAAAATAAACAAGTCCAATAGTTTATTAGGATTAACAGTCGGGACCTATAAGTAATTCTTCAATCAATAAAATCTTTACCAGGAACCCCGCATAATTTAAAGAGGTCCCGACTGTTAATCCTAATAAACTATTGGACTTGTTTATTTTCTTTTTATGTTTATGCAGTCGGGGTTTTTGTTTTTACAAATATTTTTTTTTAACTTTTTTGTTAGGATTTATTACGGTAAAGATAATCATGATATACCTTTTTGAAATCCTGAAATTGAGCTCTTTAATTTGATACCCATATTGTAGTATTCGAAACCAAAATTATTTTTTTCACTACGTCCAATGGCATACCACAGCCGCCATGATTATTTTTTACTAACGTCACCTATCTAAGAACACTTGGGCTGCTAATACCAATCTAACGACACCTCAAATATGTAAATCCGTTCAGCGGTTCTGTAGATACGAGGTAATAAAGAATTCCTTCCTTCCTTAGCAGTCGGGAAAAAGTTCGAAGTACAGGTTCTTTACAATAATTAAAGTGAATATTAAGCCCATAACATTCTATAAACACAAAAAGCATTGTACCTTATATTATTTTATACCATAAATCGCTCTTGTCTACAGTGACGCTGTCCTCCGTCCCCCGTCCGACGTCCCCCGGCCTCGCGCCTGACTGACACATTCGTATACATTTTTGTACCCCGTTTATTATTTATGATTCATGAATCTTGATATCGAACGAAATTTTGAATTTATGGCATTTTGTGTGTATTATTATGAGTTACGACGCTCCGGTTGGAGGCTGTTTGCTGTTAATTTCCTTTCGGGATCGCTCGTTCAATTACGTTTACTACGCTACGTCACGTATACTCGTAGATATTGGGTGGTAATGTTATCAATTGTTACTTAAGTGTTATAATATATATTATTTTAACTCTAAACTGTATAGAGCATCAGGCCGAAGGAACCTTTTGTTAAATCACTTCGTTCTTCAGGTTTCGCTCAAATTCGAGACAATGCGTGCCACAACTCCATAACGCTCTGTTGCTTTCCACTGTTTCTAGAGCGAGAGAGTGATTGATGATGATTATAAAAATAATTAATTCCCCCGAAGTGGTAATCCAACCCCCAATAGTCGTAATATAGTAGTTTATAGTTAAACGCTGTGCCGCTACGCCACGATGGTTTCGAATAAATTACCCATGTAATAACACGAGTGGAAGTAAAAATAAAAGATTCCGAATTTTTATTATATTGACATTATATGAGCTAACAATATTTAGTGACAGATCAATCTATATATTTTACACATTTTAACAACAGTTTTGAATAATAGAACTCAACTACACATTTTTTTCTAATGAAAATCTTTTTATATTACCCGTATATAAAAGTGTTTCTTTTTTATATTTCCAGTTGAGATTGCTTGGTTTATATAAAAAAATACTTATTCAAACGACAAGATTTTCCATATAAAAGAAATACCTAAACAAAATGAATAGAAATAAATCTTTATCACGTAACACTCGAGACATTTTTAGATTTAATAGTTTCTTGAGAAAATGTAGTTTTTTTTCCTCATAATAATATATCTAAGCACAATCCTTAACAATAGGTTAAGTATTGAAGCACGATGGCACTCGCGAGGTCAGCGGTGAGAGGGTTAGGGAGGCGCACTACGAGACATTGAGTTTACTTCTCTATCTTTATATTGTATGTGGAGAGGAGTATTTATGTTTTTCTTTAGTTTTTGAAAGATGATCATATATATTTGCTAAATTTTACTTATTACTAAATATCATAGAGGCCAGTCGTGGCGCAGTGGCACAAAGCGTGACGTGAAAACCGACTGGTTGTGGGTTCGATCCCCACTCCAGGAGATGAAATATTTACTTAAATTTATATTTCCATTTCTGCGCTCTGGTGTCGAGGACAAGCGCGGCGTTGACTTTTGCCACTCAACGTGCAATGCCTCCATAATTCGGCAGAAAGTGGGGAAAGGAGTGTCTTAACACTAGTTTCCCTCTGCCTGTCCTGCAGTGTGCGGGATACAGCGTGAAGCTGAAAAGAAAAAACTAAATATCACAATATAGTAATCAAATTTGAGTCCGTGGTGGCGCATCGAGCAGTGTCTGATTGTAAATATGGTTGTGGGCTCGATCCCCACTAGGTAAAATTATTATTTTTTATTTCCCGTTGTAATTAAAATAGCGCGAAAGTTGAGTTCCGTCGCTTAATATGTAATATTGATAGTACTACTATGTTTTATAATTTCTTTGCTTACCTGCTATGCGGGAAAAAAGGTGAAATCTCTTATCTTATACAGATGTATATAATAAAACTGTATCTAATTACTGTATTATATTAATGGAAATTTCTTATCAAGGACATCTGTCGATGCAATAGAACCCAAAACAATTACTTACTATTTTAGCCTGAACGTCGTTTTGTTTGTGCACGCTAATCTCCTAAACAGCTTAACCTATTTAAATGTAGTGTTCTTTATTGTATTTTCACAAACCTTTATTGTATTTTCCTTAACATTTAGTGTTTGTTTTATTTCAATCGATTGATAAATGAAAAAGTTATATCAATATAAAGTAGGTATTTTGTTCGACAAAATTGCTACAAAATAACTTTTATAAAATTGGCTAAAAAACTAGTTGATGAATAAACTTAACTTGATAATATCTTTAAAATGACAATTTTATTAGAACATAAATGGAATTAATATAATAATAGTAAACAAAAATTTGTGAAGTTTAAGCGAAACTGCGAGCGAAAGTCGCTAAACATGTAGTAAATTAGTGGTGGTTGAGATTTTTTTTTCATTTATATGTAAGGCTGTATTGACGTTTTTATATTTTTTTCATTAAACCAATTTAATTAATTTGTAATATTCAATCAATTTCATTGAATTTTATACAAAATAAAAAATAAAACATACATTAAAATAACGCGCCATACGACAGCACGCATTTAAAATAAGTACAATTTTAAATTTTACAATGGTGATATGATAAAAAGGGACCCTTTTTGTTATTCGATCCGAAATGAGTTCTCTCTGAGAGGGACCGAATAGCTAATTGAGTGGACGTGTACCCTCCCACTCCTACTCCTCGCTACTTGTCATGCGAAATTAGCGAGTACCCCCCGGAAAACAGTCAAATATTTTCTCATATGTATTTATTTGTTAAACCACTCGTGAAAAGGGGTGTAGATAGGGAGGTTATTTTTAAATGTTATTATTAGAGTATACGAATTTATACTATTTTTGTTAGGTCGATGGTAAATTACTAATATACTTCATTTCCTGTTATCGAACGTCTAACTAAGTAATAATTTCACGCCGCTTGATTTTAAAGTATGATCATGTATTTATCGAACTTTCATTCAGCCACTGAGCCACGACGACCTCTTTATATATATGTATAGTTCTTGTTAGTATTTAACAAATTATTTTTTTACAATAAGATAATTTCTATTAGTACTCGGGATGATGTTAAATTTAAATATAAATAAATATAATATAAATTAAAATTTTCATTTCCTTGCTCTGGTTATAAGAGAGCGCGGTTTTGAATTCCGTAATACTGTGACTGTATCCCAAACACCTTTGCAAATATTATTTAATAAATAATGCCTTGGCTCGTGATGTGTCTAGTGGATAGAATCGTTTATAGTTGTGATCGTGATTAACCAAAAATGTTTTAGAGATTCAGAGGTAACAGTGTTGAAAACTTTAATATTATGCCATCAGGAGGTGTCGCTGTAATAAGATATTTTTGGCATCAGAAGTGAATTCAAATAACTGAAACTCGACAATATAACTTTGTCATAAATCGAAGCTCTTCCTAGGAAAGGCCAAGAGCACGTCCTATCTTCCTCTCCACTGTAAAATGAATTCCTACCAGACTGCGGCTGCTACCGTCTTATTGAACTCTCCGAGACCTTTCCGAAGGTGTGTGATTTTTCTGAAGGTACTTGTCGTTGGATTGAACGCACTACCGCAAGGCGGCCGGTATGTTAAATAAATGCATAGCACACACCCCACAGTCGTGTCTCGAACCGTAGGCGGACACTACTACATACATCAGAGTTCCAGGACATAAAATAGCACCACACACCGGTATGAGACAGGCGGACACTACTACATACCCAGAGTTCCAGGACATAAAATAGCACCACACACCCGTATGAGACAGGCGGACACTACTACATACACCAGAGTTCCAGGACATAAAATAGCACCATACACCCGTATGAGACAGGCGGACACTACTACATACACCAGAGTTCCAGAACATAAAATAGCACCACACACCCGTATGAGACAGGCGGACACTACTACATACACCAGAGCTGGGACTGGAAGACACACACCTAATAATTGTATACCAAGTCGTAGAAGTGGTATACAATATGTCAACGACCAACGCCATACAAGCATAGCTTACATATCGCGAGCGTACTGCGAGACGGCGTCAGCCACGACATAGTTAATGTCGCTATAACAGTTCGCATAAGCCCATCACGTCAGCCTTCGCGACGTCAAGCAACATTCAATATTATAATATTGGTCAAAGATAAATTTGATCTACAATTTGTGTCGCTCCTACATATAAATTGCCTTTATAAGTAATTCGATCCTTAAAGATCATGCCATTATAGGCTTCCAATTATTATACTATATTTATAATATATTTAGTACAAGTCTTTATGTGCATCATATATATTAGTACCGTAGTACTTGACAGTTTGACTCGGCCGCTGCCTTCCGAGTTCTGCACCCATTATATATATAGTCGTTTCGTATACGAAACGACGGTTGCGACACTCGAGACGACAATACATGCCGACAACTCAAACTAATATTCATAAATAACTATGTTAAATATGTGTATTGCCATGCATATTTCATTTTATTTATTTTGAATATTTCATACCCCAAGTACATACTGTCACAATACGGAGTGTCTTGACACTAAGTACCCTACTAGATGCGGAAAATAGCGTGTGGCTAAAAAAGAAACGAAAAATATCGTTATTTCGTTGACAACGATTAATGTTTCGCTGTCACCGCAGAAAAAAATTCATAACCACTCCTAAAAGATTTTGTTTTATTCAAACTAAGTCACTAAAACCGTTAGCGCATACATTTTAATACTTTGAAAACATTTTAAAACGTTAAACCAAGAAGTGTCCATAAATTTTGAATAAATCTCTTCAGTGAAACTGGCAAAAAGCGTAAACAGCGTGGTGTTAGCGGCCATCGATATCCGCTACTAAAATATTCACTAGAATTTTTGTGAACTCGATAGAGCTCTCGCATCTAAAAGTTAAATTTTAACTTAATTGCTTTAACTGAGTGCTCCTAGTTAAGTATTCTAAGCTAACAGTGATTTTTAAATGTTCAAGTCACTGTTTTTTAATGAAAATCTATTCTAGTACTTAACACGGGAAGCTTTCATTAAACGTAAATGTATTTTGTAGGAAGATTTAGAAAAAAGATTGAATTTATTCTTTGTATATCCGAGTATGTAAACTATCATAGTGTCAGTGTCAAGACACTCCTTTTCGCGCACGTCGCTCAATTTTCGAAACACTTCATGTCAAGTGATGGAACTTTGCGCCGCGTATATAATCATCTAGAGCAGGGAAATTAAAATAATTATTATTCAATCATTCTCCTGAGTTAGAATCGAACCTACAACTATACTAAAGTGAAAAGGAACAGTACAAATTGCAAAATAAGGTGTAAAATGCAACTCGCCAACATCAATCGCGTATCGCAAATGAGACGTGAAACGACCGCGCTGATGTATGGTCGCCGGACAACTGTTCCTGCAGCGGGGATTGTTCCTAATGCTCTCTCTATGTATATTGATTGTTTTAGTATTACACGTTTTCCTTTTACTGCGGCGCGTAGTCAGACGCGGCATCACTATGCCGCGTCTGACTGGGACCGCGATGGGTGTGGGTACGGTTACCAATCGAGAGAATGTTTAAATATTAACATACAAGTATTAAGTATTAACCCTGAACATTCAATATCTCGGTAATTGGCCGGATTGTCGGGACCAGAGAAGTATGTAATGTTAAGATACATCGTTCTCAATTTTCTACCCAATTCTTTAAAACATTGCGTGTTAAATGGCGGATTTTAACGCCACGATTTGTCCTGTTGCATGAACATAATTTATTGTCCCGAGCGAGAATTAAACCCACAACTACCTCAAAAAATTAAACAACAATTTCAAAAAAGTTTCAAGAATAAGCGACACCAACAAAAATACTTGTTTCTTGTAATCCCGCGATAACTCGTTGAGAACTGATCTTTTAAACTTTAACATCGTCTAAAGCGAGGAGATTTTATCTGAACGAAAGAATCTTAAGGAAAGTGAAAAACTTCTTCATCGAGTAGCGAGTTTGATGAAATTCATAATATCTACACTTCCGTTACGTTATATAAAGGCTTTACGCAGAGTATTATTTTAAACATAAAAATATTTAAAATACACGCTAGCAGAGGGAACCTTGTGTTAAGACACTCCGTTCTCCACATTTTATGCCCAATTTTTATGATATCGCATAGTGACTGGTGAAACTCTACGCCGTTTTTTGCTTACCTGAGCGATGAGATGAAAATTTTAATATATAATATTTATTTTTTTTAGTTTGTTCATGCCATGCAATACGTATCTAATATGGCTGTGACACCGAATCTTTTGCGACCGGTCCTAAACTTAATCTTGCGCGATTTTTCCATACAACATACATATGATTCGTACATTATTTTTTTAAGGCTTCATACGTTTCATTCTTTACTTGCATATGTCAGAGCTGGGAGAGGGAACATAATACTAAGACACTCTGTTGCCCTCTTACTGCCCGACATCCAGACATTGCGTGTTAAGTGGCGAAGCTTAACGCACTAGCCTGTCTTAACACCAACACGAAGAAAATAAAACTAATTCATTTGCGAATGGAAATCGAACCCACAACCTTCACATTTGTCTACAGTACATATACATGCATGCATACATACATATTCATACATAATGCATCTCGTAATACGTCGTACATTATTATATATGGTAATTTATTTCCATGCATCGTATTAGTCGGTCCGGAGATTGAAGCGCAGTTAGCTCTTTACAGCGCGCACGAGCCGCGATACATATCGGATTGATTATTAATACCACTTTATATTAGCATTATATATTAGATACAACTACAAGTACCGAGCTGTCGTCGGCTTCGCTTTTTATTTTGCTGCTTTTTTAATATATTGTGAAATTTATGTTGTCATTTTTTACTGTTGTGCACGTTCTGAAGTAAATATCGTAAATAAGTATCGTCGTTCAGTAGCTCATCGTTTGAATGTAGTCGCGACGGATGTGGATTCGTTCATACATTTTCATTACCTTTTGGTAGCAAGACAAAGCGCAGCGCTAAATACCGCCAGTCAAAATCTCTAAAATTGGGAGAAAAGTGTTTTTTTTCAACTCTGTTATATATATTCAACTCTATATAAAAAATAGTGAACAGTTTTAACTAAAGTATATTTATATCCATTCCTACACAACACAAAGCGTGAAGAGAACTCCATACAACAAGTATATTAGTTTTCCAAACTTCCACACGTCTTATTTCAAAGTGCGACCGCGAGTTATAGCTACAATATATCTGGAGGCGTTGTTCCGCAGTTCGACTCAGTTAATATCCCGGAAAGCAAATTATAACTGAACTATCAAAATTAACTGCCCAAATTATCAGCCGTTAGTCACTGTAACGACTAACGACCATTGTAACGTCGTTAGAATGATTTACGTATATTTATATGTATTCATGTTGTTTTAATTGATCGGTTGTTCCTTGATTTGGATATTAGAGTCAGTTTATATCCTAAGTTCCTTTCTGTAGGACTTGAAAGAAATCCTTATTGCCAAATTTCAGAGTTCTATGAAGCGTAGTTTCGCGTGTGTTTGGTCTGTCAGTTAAGCATTAACAGGAGAGAGAGCTGGTACTGGGAACGGAGTGACTTATCACTTGATTGTCTTCTTAGGCTTGTTTTTTCTTGATTATGTCACCTATCTCAAACATCGGTGCTCCTCAATTGGTATTACATCATACTCTAATAATTGTTATATAATTTTATACTACGTTAATAAAGTTACTAATTAATATTTATATAGAATGTAATGCTCTATTCCATGTCACATTAGGATTTTTTTTCACTTTCACGTTGTATCCTGCATGTAGTTGGGTAGGTAGAGGGAACTTAGTGTCTACATATATTCTGTATTGAATGGCCCAATTCATTGTCAAATAATTTAAATACATATACTGTATATTGTTCAAAATTGAGGGAAACAATTTACAATAAAATATAATTGAAGTTCTCGAATCGTTTTTGATACAGTCTATATTTGTAATGGTAACTTGATGCAAATTTTGTGCGTAAAAATGCAAATTGAGTTACTATCGATCTGTGTGACAATGGTAGGGGTGGTGGTGTACATAGTAGGGGAAATTATAGTGATTATAGACAAATATATTGATAAACATATGTATGTATATAAAACTCTAACGTAAATAAGAGACTGACGGATGACGCACAAACCAAACTACTGGAATTAGAAAGTATATTAGAGAGTATAAATAGTGTTACTTATAGAAAATTTATCGAAATGCTTATGGGAACGAAGAAGAACGAGATTTTTAGTTTAATGTCTGAAGGCTAAAAAAGTTGCTGACGACAACTTGTGTAATATAAACTTTGACAAAGTACTTAGCCACTCAATAGAAAGGTAGGCCAGAGACTTCTTTAGTTTTATGTAAGATACTTCGTTTCTATTATGAGACTTCCGCTCCCCTCTTTCTGCCAATAGAACAACAAAGCAATTATATTTCTTAATTATAACGGAAAAAAAATATATTATAATAATTTTTACTCATTTTTGACACATTGCATTCTAAGTTAAAACACTTATACCATACAAATCAAATCAATATATTTCTTTTTTTTTTTCAGAAATTTTATTTAGACCATAATTGAACCATAATAACATCTTGTTCTAAATACTATATCTAATTATATGTGTAAAAGTGTAATGCAATAGTCCTAAATAAAGTCAATAACAACAAAAGATCGAAGCGCAAGTATAAATTACCATTGAAAAGGCACGTTATTAACCGTTTCGCGATAAATTAAGCACAAAAGTTAATTAACGGAACGGCCGTGATGGGACTTCTTCCCAAAATGGCGTGAGAATACAATTTACATTCATAAATACAAATACTGGCCTTTTGTGGCTTCTTTCGTTCTGTTTACTCGGAAATCCTGTAAATATATACCAGCAAATATATATATATACAGTCAACCCTCCTATAACGCGGTGAGTGCGTACCGCGTTATACGGAAACCGCGCTATAAGAAACTCGGATTTAACCATACAAACCAGGCTAATTCGTCGCGCGTTCTATGGAAACCGTCTACCGCGTTGTATGGAAACCGCGCTATAAGAGACTCATAATTAGTACAAATTACAACATTCGTACCGCGTTATATGGAGACCAATAATTCCAAAGACAAGATAAATTATAATTTTTTTAAAGATTTTTAAAGTGTTATTCCACACTTAGGAAAGAAAAATATTTATTTAGAAAACGTATAAAAATTTGAACGTAGCGGGACTCGAACCCGCGCCTCTT
>JAATLQ010011898.1:0-18285 GCA_013421005.1 Heliconius erato x Heliconius himera
CCTGCAGCTCACTTTTTGACCATTTAATTATACCAAAGGAATACGTTAAAATGGTGACAGCATAGGTGTTAACAGCCTTTACGATATTTTTTGAGTTAAGTTGAGTTTTCATGATAGAATTGAGTCTGTGTTTGAACTTCTGCATAAGATTCGATTTTGTTTCTTTATAATGTATTTGTCTGGATTGATTGTAGCCAAGATATCTATAGTATTCGGTTTCCTCTAGAGGGTCTATGGTTGGACCCGTTTGCAATGTGTAATTGTGTTGGTCTATTAGTCCATTTTTAACGGAATTAATCTTGCACTTGTCGATCCCAAACTCCATGCATATGTCTATTGAGAATGTCTCAGTTACTTCTGCCAGTTGATAGAGCTGCTCTTTGGTCTCCGCATAAAGTTTTATATCGTCCATGTACAAGAGATGATTAAGTATTAGTATTATTATTATTATTATTGAATGCATACAGAGTTTGCGTATTAATAATAATTATTATTATTATATTATGACTGAAAATTGTGTTTGTGAAGGTGAAATTGTGAAAACAATTTTTTGCGTGTAATCTTTACCAAAACGCATTTCAAAGTTATATTCTTAAAAAGTCTAAAAATTGTTATAAATTGATAGCACTATCTGGCAATAACATTGTTAATGGCAACTCATAGACCAGGTTGCTCATTATTATTTGACAATCTATTTTCACGAGCGTCCATCAAAGCTCTTGCTTTTTATTTAGACCAGTCCAAAAAAAAACAATCTACTTGATGAGATTTTATAGGTCTTGATCAACAAGTGATGTCAGTACGTATTATGTACTTTTCCAAAATAACAACTTTTTTAAGAGAGCAAGTGCTTGATATTCTTTGTCTCTCTGTAACTATATCATCACTTCCACTCTGGTCTCACGTTTCACACACTGATTACAGTGAGCAATTTAGTGTAGTTATTTTTTCCTCTTTTGTCTTTTTGATTTTGCAACGTTGCACAACACAATCATTTCAAAATGTACTTTCAAGATAAAAGATATGATAAACTTTTTAGTTTAAGTGCGACTTATTTATAGTTTAAGTCTATCAAACTTCATCAAAATATCAAAATTTGTACTTTTGCTACAATTCAAAGAGATGTCAGCGGCGGTAGCAATGTTGTTATCCATGGTAGCATATTTAGAGTTCGTCGTGTTACTTGCACAGTAGCAGGTAAATGCGCAGGAGAGGGCAGTGGCGACGCGCTCACTGGCGCTAGATGTGTGGTAGAGGTAGCGGAACTTAACCCACAAGCTATTCTTGTATATATGGTCGTCTTCAGGTTTCAGCTAATAGCCAAAAGGTGTATTTTTTTTAAATTGTAATCGTAATTTATTTATTAAAAGAACGCGGAATCAATACATTAAGTAATTAATTGAAAGACAATTAATTACTTAATGTATTGATTCCGCCAATTCAAATAATCTAGTAAATAACTTGAATTGAAATTGTTTAGATACTGCAAACATGCCAAAATAATTGGAGAAGATCGAATAAACGGTGTCCGTAAACTGTGTTACTACAAATACACATCTGATACAATCTACTCTGTATATCATGAGATTTCGTAGATCTTGATCAATAAGTGACTTCAGTAAGTATTTTGTATTTTACCAAAATAGCTATCTTTATTTGTAAGTGCTTGATATTTTTCGTTTCTTTTAACTAAGTTATCGCTTTCCACCACGTTTCACGCACTCATTACAGTGAGCAGCTTCGTTTTTTTTCCTCTTCCGTGTCTTCATTTTCCAAGGTTGCACATCACAGTCAAGTATGTTAAGCATAAACTATTTTACTTTAAATGTTTGTGAGTAACTGCCTTTTCTGCCTACTCCGTCATCTTGATTTTGCAAACTTGTGCATCACAGTCATTTAAAGATGTTATTTTAAGGGAACCTTTTTTAGTTTAAGCATTAACTATTTATAGTTTAAGTGTATGTGAGTAACTGCCTTTTCTTCTTCCGTCATCTTGATTTTGCAAGGTTGCGCAACTAATCATTTAAACAGGTTAAAGTTTAGTTGCGCATTAGTTGAGAAAGAGAGAAGATTTAGATTATATTTTTTAATTTCAGTGTGAACTATTATATATTCACATTTCATGTACCGATTACAGTGAGCAAACGCGATTTTTTCCTCCTCCGTCTTTTTGATTTTACAAGCTTGTACATCACAATCATTTATGTTTTATCTTTTATCTCTCGGTTGTGGTTTAGCTTCTACATACACTGCATTGGTTTGAGGTAGGTGTGCTGTAAAAACCGGTATTTGTACTTTTGATGTTGCTGTAGTTCAAAGAGCTGCGGCGCTAAAAGCAGTAACAATTGTTATTATGCATGGTAGCATACTTGGAGGTCATGGTGTCACCTGCATCGTAGCAGGCAAAGGCGGAGAAGAATGCAAGGGCGACACGCTCACTGCCGATTTGACATATATGCAGAGAACGATATCCCACGCTATTCTTGTACATATGGGTCGTTTTCAAGCTTGAGTTAATAGTAAGTAGATACTGTTATCTATCTTCTCTGTTATGTTATATATCTTCTTTTATTTCAATCGTAATTTGTAAATGTTTTGATACCGCAAACATACCAGGAATAATTGTAGAGGATAGATTAAACACTGCCAGCAGTAGCGGACTCACCTCGTAAAAAGAGACCCGGGGCGGTGTAGTTGAATGAGACCCTCAGTGTAAAATTATTTTTATATTTCACATATACATATTTTAATAAACTTTTCAATAACTTCAGTGAAATTAATTTCTTTTAAAACTTTTATTTTAAATGAAAAGATAAATAGGTTAACGAGTCGCTCTTAATTAATTGTAGATCGGAGGTAATTACTTAGTTTCAGTGTAGAAAAACTTCTCTAGCTTACTAAAATGCAAATGGTTAAGAAAGATTGAAGTATAAGCGATGTACAGAGTAAGGATTCGGTAAAGTTCCATTTTATTATAAATTGAAGGATTTCTTGAACTGTTCATTTAGATACAACGTCCGCAATCATATCGGTAGCACAGACTTGTTTGCGGTACCATCTTATTTCTCGTAAAACTTGATCCTTCACAAATGCATTATAAATTTCCATCAGATTATCCAGTGCTTCAGACAGAGCGTCAACTGAAGCTTTCATCATAAAGTTTGTTTCGACTAAAAATTTAAAATTTTAAAAAGTTTCCAAATAGAAAATATTGTTTATTGTTTGATAGCCATGTATTGATGCAACAATTTTCTGTATAAAATGGTCTATGAAACAAACGTTGACCGTTGACCGTTGTATTTCATCTTGGATCGAAAATTTTACATTATGAGGTAGTGCACCCGCCATATTTTTTTTCCTTCCTTCTTTCTCGTCTCTCGACGTCAATATTGGTGGCGTTGTATTTTTAGTGCCAAAAGATATACTTTGTCTAAAATTGTGGTCCGTCCGATTCCTAAACATTTATTCGGGGCTCTTATTTTGGCGGGTACTATATACAGACTCAATTTAATTAGCTTTTAAAATTAGCTTTCTCTAGTATTTAGAGCCAAAAATATATAAAAGGATTTTATCACTAATAGTTAAAAATTGTGAAACAAGCTTGTTCCTGATCTTGTATCTAAATTTGGTTGTGAAGGGTAATGAAAATTTTCAAGAACACTTACAATTGTCTCTTTGTTTTTTATGACTACTTTAACAGACTCATAATGTGCGCTCCAATGAGTATCAAATAAACGTTTTGTTTCTGTTTTTCCTTTAAGCACTTGCCATCTTTGCTTAGATTCGTCAGACGTAGACACAAGACTTATTATCTACTTTTTTTATATCAACATTAATATTTTTTGACTTTTATCAAAAGCAAAATATATAACAAGACATTAGAACGAAAAAGCAGTAAAAAATATTTTAATTAAAATAATGTAAACTACCGGTACAGGCTGCACTTATTTGTTTCTGGGGCCTCCAAACCCAAACTTACTCTTATGTAGGTATTAAGCGTTTTTTCAAAGGCTTAATAGTTTTTTCGGGGCGTACCAACCCCTCCGCCTCCCGTTAGTCCGCCACTGGGTGCCATTACACCCTTTCACTCCAAGTTTGATACAGTCTACACAAACATAAACAAGTACTCTTTTATCAATTTTTATAGGTCTTGATCAACTGTTGATGCTATACCTATTTTGTATTGTACCAAAATAGCTTTTGTTTCTAAGAAAGCGCTTGATATTCTTCGTCTCTCTGTAATTATGTCATCGTGTCCACTCCGCTCTCACATTTTACGGACTGAATACAGTGAGCAACTGCGTTTTTTCCTCCTTCGTCTTTTTGATTTTGCAAGGTTGCACATCACAATCATTTAAAAAAAATATTTAAAAGAAACTTTTAAATTTAAGCTTTAACTTTCCTTCTTTTTCTTTGTTTAACTTTTCATTCCACATATTATGTAACATTATATGTTTGAATTTTTTATGATTTGTTAATTATTTTCTGTGCAATAAAGTACTATTATTTTGTAATTGCTTTCACTCTGATCTCATATTTAATCTCATCATCATCATCATCATATTTCTCATACTGGTTAAAGTAAGCAATTGCATGATTTCCTCCCTCGTCTTCTTGATTTTGCAAGGCTACGCATCACAATCATTTGAAGATGTTCTTTTAAGAGCACCTTTTTTGTTTAAGCGTGAACTATTTATAGATTAAGTGCAAGTATCAAACTTGGGAAGAATTGTCAACTGTGGTTGAGCTACTATATACACTGCAGTAGTTTAAAGTTATTGTCATGGTGTATAATTTTATAGATTTTTTAACAAAAAAAAATATTATCTTCTACTCAAGACATTTTGACATGTTATAGGAGAAGATGGTGTTGTGGCACCTGCAGGTATCGTGGCCTCCTTTGATATTTATAACTAAAAATCAAGCTATGACAACATTAAAATTATAAAAAATACAAATAACTCCGAGAGAAGGAAGAGCATTCCTGTGTTTTACGATTTTAAGGTGCTGCAATTATTTCCATAATTTTGTAAATATCAAGTCATAACTGCAGAAAGTTCTAAAGTGAGCAGCTGTATTTTTTCCTTTTCCGTCTTCTTTATTTCGAAGGTTGCGCATCACAGTCACAGAAGGTTAAGCATAAACTATTTTACTTTAACTTTAAGTGTATGTGAGTAACTGCCTTTTCTTCCTCCCCCGTCATCTTGATTTTGCAAAGTTGTGCATCGCAGTCATTTAAAGCTGTTATTTTATGAGAACCTTATTTTAGTTTAAGCTTTAACTATTTATAGTTTAAATGTATGAGAGTAACTATCTTTTCTTCCTCCTCCGTCATCTTGATTTTGCTAAATTGTGCATCACAGTCATTTAAAGATGTTATTTAAGAGAACCTTTTTTAGTTTAACTTCTACGTCATCTTGATTTTGCAAGTTTGCGCAACTAATCATTTAAATATGGTAGAGATGTGAAAAATCATTTACAGATGTTCTTTTAAGATAATCTGTTTTAGTTAAGCATGAACTATTATACTTTAAGTGTACCAAACTTGGAAAGAATTGTCGGCGGTGGTTGATCTCCTATAGACACTACAGTGGTTTATTGTAGTGCACGGCATTTGTACTTTGATTTTGATGGAACTACACTGGAGTTGTCATTTAAAGATGTTCTTTTAAGATAACCTTTTTTAATTTCAGCGTGAACTATTATATATTCACATTTCATGTACCGATTACAGTGAGCAAACGCGTTTTTTCTCCGTCTTCTTGATTTTACAAGGTTGCACATCACGTTAAAAGTGACCCGGGGCGGCGTAGTTGAATGAGGCCCTCAGTGTAAAATGATTTTCATATTTCACATATACATATTTTACTAAACTTTGTCGGTGTTTAATTTTATAGATCAAGGGTTTTTTTAACAAGAATGTTAAACTAGTAGATACTCGAGACTTTTTTGTCATGTTATTGGAGAAGGTGGTATTGTGGCACCCGCAGGTATCATGGCCTCCTTTGATATTTATAATTAAAAATCACGCTATCCCGCAATTTTTTTTTTAAACGCAACAATAAAATGACAATATTAAAATTATACAAAAAGCTCCGAGAGAAGGCAGCGCATTCCTGTGTTTTACGAAGCATTTTAAAACTGCGCTCGTCAAAACTTTTTAAGGTGCTGCAATTATTTCAATAATTTTGTAAATTCGAGCCCTAACTGCAGAAAGTTCTACATTACGTTCAATTAACGTTGTCCTACAGATTTTTTAAGGTAAATATGCATAATATTCAATGTTTTATATTCAATGAGGCTTGTTAATAGATTCTATGATGTTGGTAATTTGGTCTGTCCCTGTCATATTGTATGCATTATGGTCTCAGAGTCAAATAACATACATATTTGTATGTTATTTGAATATTTTACTTGTTTTCCTATACAAAATTTGTTGGCCCCTGCTATTTATTAAATTCGAAGCGGAAGCGGACTTGGACGGGGAAACAGCCGATATTTTATAATAGAGAGGATGTCGCCAGCATCTTTAGTCGGTACCAAAGAGCCGTGATAGAACTCGTCTGATTGTGATAAAAATGATCGTCCTCAAGTGAGGTCTCATATACTTTCTGAATATCTTATATATTCTAATGAAAAACTTGTAGAAGAGTGGATTCAGCGTCAAACTTATGGCCACACACTGGCTGTGCAGGCGAAATAATTCCGCGATTTTTGTCATTAAGTTTAAAATACTTAATTTGGCTAAAGACGTGTCATATAACCCTCACTTTATCTCAAATTGCTAAACTTGCGTTTATTCGGTATATAAAATATACATATTTTTTTTTATTTTTGTCGCATTTTTTATCCCATATATAGATAAATATCAAAAATCTGTGATGTATTAATTATATTTGTATTCCTTTTACTTTTCATATTCAACCTCAAAAATGAAATGGGGAAGGGGCAGCCATTTAGGCTGAGGAATGTCACAAATCAAGCAATTTTTTTTAAATAATCAAACACTACACATTACAGCAAAGTGAAGAGCGAAATGAAACGGAAAGGATTTCGATATTAACACTTTCAGTGTTACACGAGCGGCTTTTAGTTATGATGCTTCAAATGACTATAGTTCCTACCAGTGCGATGCTATTGGAAATATGAGCTCAGTTTGCCCATATTGGAAGGTATTGAAATACAAAAACAGAAGCACATGGACTGTGTTGCGCAAATGGCAAAGTAAAATTAGTTTTATTGGTTCCGCCACCAGAGCCATTGTACTCATTGCTTTCAGGAACTGAACGGAACGGAAACATACAAAAATATAACAACTGATTATCTGTTTTATTCGTTGACTTCTTTTAGGCAACAAATATAATTCGCGATAATTTCATGCCAATTTTTAAGGAAACAAGATTTACTCTATTTATACCTCTTCAAATTATTATGTAAAAATAAAAAAATATATTTTATTTGAAGATACAAAACCAAATATATCATAAGCAGGTAAGCTATAGCTGTTGACTGGTGGCGTTTATAAGTTCCTGCAAAATTATTTCGTAGGAAATACAACAAAAGAGAATGGATACGTTATGTAAATAACAGTTCAGTGAGGAGGTCTACTGTAAAACAATAACAACTTTGTTTCATCTACACAATCAATTGATTCTGTTATTTAAAATTTCACTTATATCTTATTCCATACATATCTTATTATACTATTCAAGTCATAAAATCTTAATGAACGCTGAAAACTCCTACAGCAGAACATATGACGTTTTAATACACAAACTGTCGATGAAGTTGCCATTGTAATAGTTGGAGAAAATTTGGAAACGCCTTAATACAATTTTACATCACCGAAATAATCAATAATAGCGTGTGTATGAAACACACCATCGCTTCATCCAATTATATTTTGGGAAGGTGAAGATGGTTACCATTTCTCAATCAAGACGACAAATCCCGATACAGGTAATTAGAAATTTGTTTTTTGTATTAGAGCTGTTTACATGTATCTGGTGACATGTGCATGTTAAATGACTATCGTAAAATATTATTTTATCAACAGATGCTGAAACTAATAAAAAGTTAGGAGAGCGTGCAGCAGCGCTGCATGACTTAGTACTCTCTTCTCCTTTCCATCTGCGAGGCACTATACAAGTATAACTTGGCCCTTTTCAAGACAAGAGTGAGTAGGCATTACCTAGGTAAGCATGCTCCACTTACCACCAGGTGAGATAGCAGACATATGTTTGCTCATCTACAGTAAAAAAATAGTTCAATAAACTATTCTTCTTATCGTCTAATGGTACGTGAAAATAAAAACAAGTACTTCTTAAAATGTCGACGATAATTTCTTCAATATGTATGTCAAAATAGAAACAAAGCGAGAGACAATAATAACATTAGAATGGAAAAGCTCGTACTGGTTCATAAATAAGAAGATATAAATATAAATTATTTTGTTCGACAACATTACGCTATAAAATATTTTTCTTTATTGAATTGGCTGATACTTTATTTTTTAATGTATAGATATGATCTTTAAAATGATAATGTTATTAGAACACTAAAGCAATTCAGACCAGTAAATAAATAATTGTATAGTTCAAACGGGTAAAACGTGAAGTAACTTAATTAAAATTAAAAATTAAATCAGCTTCACGCTGTATCCCACACACAGCAGGGTAGGCAGAGGGAACCTAGTGTTAAGACACTCCGTTCCCCACTTTCTGCCGAATTCTGAAGGCATTGCGTGTTGAGTGGCATAACTCAATGCCGCGCTTAGCCTTGACACCAAAGCGAAGAAATGGAAATATAGATTTACGTAAATATTTCATTTCCTCGAGTGGGGATCGAACCCACAACCACTCAGTTTTACAGTCACACATCGTGCGGCTGCGCCACGACTGGCCTCAACCTAACTTAATTAAATTTATTAAAATCCTTCCTATATTCATATCGGGTAGTACATCTAAACCTAATAATCTTCGACATGTATCTATACGTCTCTCGTTTAGTAAATTTTTAATAAAATATTTATTCTGAATGAATAATACATTTTAATTTAAACCACGAAACACCTGTTCAATAAAATATGTTTAATACTTTAAATTTTTATAAAAATCGGTGCCGATTTCAAAAAATCCATACAAACTTTCAACTTCTATTTCATCCCTTTAGAGTTGAAATTTTTCAAAATCCCTTCTTAGTGGAAGCCAAGTTTACGAAAATAAACATCAGTCCAAATTTCACGTTTCTACGCTCGGCGGTTACGGCTGTACGTGCGTCTTACCTCAGTCAGTCGGAATATGTCCTTTCATTTATTCTTGATAAATATTTGTTAATACCCTGATAATCCGCTCTATAGAAATTATAGCTAGAATATTGTTTGTAGTGAGGTATTCTTGTTTCACCTAAAAAGTTAATGCTAATATGTAATGGAGGGTGTAGTGAATGTACTGTATAAAAATACACCAAAATGTATAAACAAATTACACACATTATTTGTTTGTTGGTGAATCGAACTACTTATCGAAGAGGATTACGTATCGAAGCGACGTTGAGCAATTTTAAGCTGAAGATTCCGCTTTACAGTACCAAAGAGCAGATCAAGGCTTCCAATACGTACTAACTTTGTATACAAATGTCTAGATATCTGGGAGCCTAATCCTATGTGATACGCAAACTGCCTGAGTACCTATCTACGACTATAATATTATTATGTTATCTACTTTTTCAGTCATATTTTTTTTCATAGGGCTAAGTCGAAATTTTTACATTATTGTTACATCTTACTGTTGCTATTTGCATCTCTGTAGGAAGTCTTTTATAAATGTCCGATATCCAGAATATAAGCTTGGATGGTTTCCAAGAGGCGGGTTCAAATCCCGCTACGTTCAAATTTTTATGTTTTCTAACTATTTTAGAATGTTTGTTTTTTTTTCCTAAGTTCGGAATAAAATTTTAAATTTGTAAAAAAATATTAGCATATTGTTGATCTGTTACACTTCAGTACAGTACACATAGGTACACTGTGGTAATACACTGTAGGTGCACTAATTTTAATAATAATATAGAACATGAAGAAAGAAAAAAACAAGATAAAAACATTAAGAAAGTAATTTTTATATTGTTGTTTTTTTCACGCTTCTCCTTTTTCTTAGCTTTGTAATTTTTTAATCTTAACAATTAATTAGTTTTTTTTAAATGAGGTCAATTTAAACATTTTTCTGAATATTTTAAAATTTAAGTTAGTGAAGCCAGTCGTGGCTCAGTGTTTACAGTCACACTCGTAGTGTTTACAGTCACAATCAACTGATTGTGAGTTCGATCCCCACTCGAGGAGATGAAATATTTATTTACAGTTATATTTTCATTTCTTCGCTCTTGTGACGAGGTAAAACGTGACATTGAGTTCCGCCACTCAACACGCAATGCCTTCAGAACTCGGCGGAAAGTGAGGGACCGGGGTCTCTTCACACTAGGTTCCCTCTGCCTACCCTGCTGTGTGCTTAAGACTAACTTGATTTAGAGCGTGAAGGTGTAAATTAAGTTAGTCTTCAAAAATGGCAACGCCATCCAGTTTAAAGTTAAAAATCTATTGATATTAGCTAGCAAGCAAACTGTATCTATATATAACAGAACCAGGACGAGTCTCCATTACTTATAGAAAAGGCAACGTCCCTCAAAATTGACTCATCAATATCCTAAGCCTAGGTCGTTAATATCAGAAATTCGTGATTCGGTAAGGATATGTTTACAATGAAACTGATTTTTGAAAGATATATCTTTAAATATTTGTTTAAATGGCTATATTAATCATTAAACTTTTTTTTTATTTCACATTATTATTTTCAACCAGAACACTTGAGACTATTTAAATATTTATAGAAACTATACCTAATTATATATGTTAGTTGAGTTTTTTATATAATTTTTATAAACAAAATAAATTAATCCCTTTAACTTAACTTACCCTAAGTTTAACAAAAAAATATTATGATTTCCCATTTGAATTAAACAATCTTCGTTTATCGAATATTTTTATAAGAAACCATTTTCCCAATCGAGAATAGAAATCCATTAGCCAATATTTCTAAGCATTTTTATAAAACAATTCAATACTGTAGCACCGCGGGGACGGGACCGCGACAATCTTTTTGTGATCGTGAGCGTCGCGACGTGACGCATCCCTTTGTACTGCCTCTCATTAATCATCCAGGTCTACATTGTCAACTGAACTGGTGATAAAAATAAAATATTTCATCAAACCTTTTGATATTAGATGTATTGATTACCAGCGACCCAAACACGGCTTATGGCCTATGTGTTATTCTGATGTATATTTGCTATAGTACTGTAAAGTTTTATCTAAATCTGTTTAGTGGTTTCTGCGTTTATACATACAATATAATACATATTATCGCCTGCCGATTTATAATAAATGCATTACAAAATTATTTCTCAAATTAAACCAATAGTGTCTGATATAAAACTAGGGCATTCAACAAAACAATTTTTTCTCTTGATATTATAAAGTAGTAGTAGATTAATCAAGTTTCACACTCTACTCTAAGCAAGAATAGGTTCATAAAGATGTACATTCCGCCAAGACCTCGTGGAAGTATCTGCTAAGATTAGTACCAAATATTCAGATCTATGGTCAAGTCAAAAAAAATTAAATATCAAGTTAACGCAATCAAAAAATTCGACCATTTTTGCATCAAATCTAATCGTTTTTTGCTGCATTTTATATGAAATTCACTATAATCAAAACCTTTATGAGTATTTCCCGCAGACCCACAAGTATGAAGTTTCTCAAGAAATCCGAAAAAATGGAAATTTATATTTATATTACAGATAAAAACTAGAAATTGTACAACGCAACTATTTATTATTCTTTTTCGGTTTCTTAAAATATACGAAACCCTAACTCTTTTAGGGTTCCGTATATTTTAAGAAAAAGAACATGAACGGAAGTACTCTCTATATTAATATAGAAATTTAAATATTTCTTTCTTTATATTAGTAGAATCAACATAATTTCAAATAATATTTTGGTTTGCTATTCAATGTGGTTCAAGTGTTACGATGGAAACCATATCACTATGTGGACAATATCTCCAAAAAAATTTGATTTATTTGGTATATGGACTCAGGTTTGTTTTTTTTTATATTCAATTAGTGATTAATCTCCGCCACCACACCAGCGACGACACTTCCGAATCTGATGATAACTGTGAAGCTGCAGAAAACTCCAGCCAGGAAGCGGTTGTTTCAGGAGTTTCGTATTTAGGCGAAAATATATTGATTTATGATTCTTTGATATTAGCTTCTAAGGCCAAATTAAAGTAGAGTATAAAATAAAATATATTTACATATTTGTGTTCTTTTTCATTTATTTTAAATACTTTTATAAAGTAATAAGATCAAAATAGAAAAAAAGCGAAAAGTAAATGTTCGTCACATCACTCCTAATAGATATATTTCGAATTGAGCTAAGTACTACGTTAATTGTCGCACTGTATGGTGTTGCTGTATAAATTGAAGTGAGTTCCTCAATTTTTGTCATATTATTTTTTACCAAGCTGTATACATATGTACTTCCTGTTAATATGAAGTTATAATAAAAATAATTAAAAACATAAAATTCAATTACTGAAATAAAGTAACTTTACGTAAGAAAGCCACGGAATTCGCCCAATCAACTTCTTCAGTGACACGCCAAAAATATTTCCCCTTTACAATGATTTATGTTTTAGCCAATTAGAGACATTTTGAAGATACCAACCTACCATTAACTTAATATAATCTATTAATAATAATCCATAGTTTAATCTATTAATTAAAGTCAAAGTCTAACTAACTACGTAAACGTAAGCAGTTTTTTTTTTAAAAAACAAAAATATTTGCTTTTCGTTTTTAAAACTGTAATCACGAAATCCATTAAGCACACAACATCAACACAACATATGTGAAATAAAACAAATTGGGACACGGATTTTATTTATTTGATTAATATTTCATGCACATTAGTTAATGAAACATGATTTTTGGTTACAATTAAAAATATTTTAAGTATAGCTCCATACATTTGCCGTTGACAGATAAATATTTCAACGATACAATACGTACTTTAGTACAGCAAAATAAAATAATACAAAATCTAAAAATAAAATATATAATAATAATCTAAAAATATCGTAAAGTTAAAAAACACAAGGAACTTTCTTATACAGCGTAAATATCAGTCAAGCGTTTCTACGATTATATTTAATACAGATTAAAAATATAAATATATCATATATATTTTTTAAATTAAAATTCGGCAAATATCTTATTTCTATCTAATAGAAATAATTTTAAAGCGTACAGTCGCTATGTACATCGATACTTAATATTATAGTCGACATATACTCTAAAATCATAATGCTGTAAAATTATTCACTAAATGGCTATAAAATTTAAAATTAAAATATTTCCCCGATTACAAGCACTTAAAAAATACAAATTTTAAAAGCAAATAATAATAATGATACAAATATTTACTACGTATTTTTTATGTTGAAATAGATAATAAAAATATTATATTAATTGTAATTATTGTTTTATATATATGTCAACATAAAATATATACAATTTATTTAATAATATATATTTATAGATATAAATATACATAATATTAATTATAAGTACACAGTCACAGTAATTAGTGTGAAGAAAGTTAAAGTAAATTACGAATATACTGTTTTGTGTAACGTGATAAAATTAAGTTAAAAAACACATAAACATGTTTTTTTTAGATTCACGCTGTATTCTGCACATAGCGGGGTAGGCAGAGGGAACCCCGGAACCTAATACTGAGACACTACGTTCCCATTAAGACACTTCCGTACCCCACGCCGCCCCCACCGAATTCTGGTGGCATTGCGTGTTGAGTGAATCAACGCCGCACTTTGAAACTTTACCACACCTTAATACATATGTTAATAATTGGCAACAATTAATAATCTAAAAAAAAACATAGCTTTAACTTTTAACAGTATGACGTATTTGGTAAAAGACAGATTAAGATTAATTAAGACAGACGGACTTTATAAAACCAAAACTATAATTTGATAACACTAAATATTATTTAAAAATTACCCTTCTACCCGTTAATAACCTAAATAATTTAACATAATATTAAAATTATATAATAATAAATAGATAAGCCACGAAATTAAACAAACATCATAAAATAAGAATAGCTAATATAATATTCTTCAATTCTGCTTACTATCTATTTACATTCCGTTTAAAATTAGTAATTATAGTTTATTTTATGCATTATCTATATTTTTGACAGTGACAGCTTAATTAGTAGGAAAATACAAGATTTAAGATTTATTGTGAGCCGTCTTGGTATTAGCAAAACGAGAAACAAGAGAACGAGAACGCAAGAGAAAGAATATAATTAAGCAGTACATTTAAGTGGTCAAGGGTTCTTATTATCTATTAATATTATTATATAAATGCGTTTATTGTAGACACTGATAATATTTTAATATAACACTACGTTTTAATTTTCATTTTAATCGTCAATATCACTTACGAATTACAGTAATATCAATAAGTACCTACTAGTTAGAGAAGTCTTTCTTGAATTTATTTTCTAAATCATTTATACGTATATATGTGTGGGTACGTAGTTTACAGATGAAAAAAAATTATGTCAACAAATTGACAGTTCATAAAAACGTCATTTATTGTTGCATATACTTAAACCATTAAAAAAATGTAATAAATAATACAAACGTCAAAATAAATTATATGAAAACACTAGAGGGCGCGCGCGGCTTCGCCCGCTTATTAGGAGTGAATTCTAAAAAAACCACGAAACACATGTTAAATAAAATATTTTTAGCAGTCTGAATTTAATTTTTTATAAAAATCGGTGGCAATTTAAAGATTTTTCCATATAAACTTTCAACCCCTTATTTGAACCCTTAGGGGGTGGATTCTTAAAAACCATGAAACACGTGTTCAATGAAATATTTTTAAGAGTTTGAATTTCAAATTTTATAAAAATCGGTGCAGATTATTTTTTTTTTCCATACAAATTTTCAACCCCTATTTCATCCCTTTAGGGTTAAAATTTTTGTAATTCCCTTCTTAGTGGATGTCCAGAATATGAAAATAAACATCTGCCCAAATTTCACGTTTCTACGCACAGCGGTTACGGCTCTGCGTGCGTCTTACCTCAGTCAGTCAGCACAAGTCCTTTTATATATATATAAATTATTTATAACGATAAAGGCAGACGCATAAGAGTTATTCGTAAATATCTTGTGTATGTGTTATGTAAATGAACCCATCTGGCCGATACACGGGTCAGTAATTTTGGGTCTCGCTTCCAATAAAATATGTATTAATTTATTTCTATATGTTTTTCAAACGTTATATATCTCTTGAGAATAGTTTTGAGTCTAAATATTCTGAAATAAATGTATTTTGCCGTACTTAATATAGCACTTACTTTGAATGATTAGACGTTTGAGTTTTGAATTGTAGATAATTTACTTTGATGCTTAAGTGACTGTGCTTAAGTGGAAGTGGCTTCGGGATATCTTACATAAACATTTAAAAAAAACAAATATATATACTAGTGGAAATGATACTATTTAAGTATTTACTATATTTAATTAACTATTAATTGTATTTAGTTCAGTAAATAATTGACAAAAAGTATTTCATGCTCAAATATGTATCGCATAAAGTGGTGTTTTTTTATGTTTTTTTTTTTTTTTTATCTCCAATCGAGGCCGTTGTGTCAGCGTCTGAGTAATCGCGTACTGTAATAGCGACGGTTGTGGGTTCGATTTCCACGAGAGGGAATTGACGGAGGGAAGAGACTGTTGCATTCAGTGTGAAGCTTAATTTATTTCTTTTTGTCAGTTATTAATTTACTTATTATAAGTAAGTGATATTTAAAATAATCGTTAAAAATATTAATAATATATGTAGAAGTTTAAGTTAGACCTACTCAATTCAGTTTTAGTTTTTAATATTAAGTTATACGTTTTAGTTTTTTTTAGGTTTTATTTATTTTTTTGTTAGTAAGAATGTCTAATGTTTAAGGTTGCCTTCGAAATTGGACTAATATAGTCCAATTGAATGAGTGACTGAATGTTTCTAATGGCACATTAAATATAGTAAATTAAAATTAAATTAGCTTCACGCTGTATCCCGCACACAGCAGGGTAGGCAGAGGGAACCTAGTGTTAGGACACTTCGTTCACCACTTTCTGCCGAATTCTGGAGACACTGCGTGTTAAGTGGCAGAACTCAACGCCGCGCTCAACCTCGACATCAGAGCGACGAAATGGAAATATAAATTTACGTAAATATTTCATCTCCTCGAGTGGGGATCGAACTCACAACCATTCGGTTTTACAGTCACACCTCGTGCCGCTGCGCCACGACTTTTCTCTGATAATATTTAATTAAATAATATAATATCCATCGTCAGCTCTACGTTTTATCCCACAAAGCAGGGTGGAACGGAAAAAAACTAGTGACAAGACTTTCACTGCGCCATAGTTTCCAATAATAAACGAAATAATAGAGATATTTCATTGATGAAACAGTATTAATAGATTATAAGACGCTTGTCTTATTATTACCATTATTTATTAATAAGTCTAGGATTAATAATAATTATTTAGAAAAATTTAAACTAAAAGTACAGCAAGCCGCCACGACATGCTGGACGACATTAGATTTGTTTATGTCAAGCCATTGTAAACAAACGAATTGACATTTTCTGTTATATACAATTATTGGTATTTGACAGATTACTCAGATTAGACATCAGTCACAGTCACAAGAGACGAGTTTTAGTGCGAATTTTTTGCTGTTATCAAATATCGTAATCTTTATTTCCTGCAGAAATATATATTTTCTGCAGAAATATGATATTTAAAATAGTAAACGGGTAAAGTTTCAGAAAAAAATAATAGCAAAAGTTGGGGATAACCAAACTTTGGTAAGCGGCAGTTGCAATCCCGCTGCAATAATATTTTAATACAGAAATTTTAAAAACTAAGTACAAACAAATCGCAAACACATGTGAAATAAGGAAAAAATAATATCATATGCATATACATATATTCTGGGTAAAACCTATATAAAATGTTATGACATTACGTGTTAAGTGGCGGATCTCAATGAGAGGCTTTCCCTCATTATTATCAGAATAGAAGAAAACGAAAGTTATATATTCCCTCGACTGGAAATCGAACCCACAACATATATGTTTATAATTATATATGTTTTTGTACTTAGACTTCAATATTAAAAACTTTTTCGGCATTCTTTATTAACCTTTCGTAAACCACGTGGGTAAAAGTTGCGTCCTGCACTACGTGGGGTTTTCTATACCCCAAGATCATTCTATCTATATGTAGGTAATATATTTTCAAAATGTCTTTAATACGTATTTATATTGTTTCTGGACTATTAGGATTAAAAAATAAAATTATTTTGCTAAATATAAAACATATTTTTATTATCTTTAAGCATTGTAACAAAAATAGTACTTTTTTAATAACTAAGAGGAGACCATCTTCTTTGGTTTGACTTTATAAAAAAAAACTTTACTAAAAACTTCTTATTGCCCTCTATTTCAGGGTCTATAGATATATTAATCAAAAATAAAACAAAAATAATTAAATATAATCAGTCTTCTAGAGATCCCAATTGGTTTAAATCTGCACAATTTTTGCAAAAAAAATATGCATGCTCTAAGCATATAGGTAAGTAAGGTGAGCACTTCGCACTGCTCGCAACCATACTTAGTCTTTCTATCTTTTCTTCTATCGCATTCTGAACATCTTGTTACACGTCTTGGCATTTTCTTTACTGGTTCGACACTTGGTTCACCAAGAAACACATGTATACGCTTACGAGAATCCCTTGGAATTCGTGGATTATCTTTGCGGCTTCTCAGGTGTTCTTCGATCAAACTCATTCCCAGATCACGAATAAACTTCCTTCTATTGTTAGATTTTCTTTCTTCAATCTCATTATTAAACATATGTAGAATCATAGCGTTGATTCCTGCATGATTGAGCATTGAGAAAAACAAAGTCAAAGGCCACCGTTTGCTATTCCGAGAAACGTCGTATGTTCTGGAAAGTTTATCGACCACATCTACTCCACTCTTGGTTTCATTATAAAATGTTATTATAGACGGTTTCTGCTTGATTCCAGTTTCATGGTCGATTTCTTTATCATGATGGAGAGAAGACATCA
>JAATLQ010011905.1:0-54096 GCA_013421005.1 Heliconius erato x Heliconius himera
ATTTACAAACAAAAGTGACATCCCGTTCCAAAAAATTAAAGAACTAATAATGTAAAATGGGAAAGAGACAACGGAGATGGAAAATAAGGTACCATGCGTGACCATCCATTGTAGGGGAACCCCGCCAGGCTACAGTTATCACGCTATTGACACCATAATTACTTTTGGTGTGTATATTTTTTGTTTACTTATTGAAAACGGTCACAACAGGCACGCTTACGCCCCACGCGTCCCAACAATAATCAAAGCACCACCGCATTTTGTCAAAATTTCGGTTTCTAAATTCTTAGAACGATTCCTTTGGAAATATTTCTCAGTTTTAAACTCCGTTATACAACGCTCTGTTGACAGTTAACCTGTTTTTTTTTTCAACTAAATTTATGAGTAGTAATAAATATTCAAAATTGGTACAGTTTATTGGAGCAGACTTCTATAGTAGTTAACAGTTCTTACTTTCGTCGAATTGTTGTGCCATAAACAGTAGGTGAATGTTTTATTTTTTTTAAATTGGCCAAAAAGTTTCGATTTCATAGGTTAATGTGTTTTCACTGGACCATCGTTTTTTTATATAACAGATGTTTATATTTATTTACAATATAATTTTTTAGAGTAAAAAAAAAACAATAGAGAAATAAAATGGTCATATTCTTAATATATTATGTTCATTTTATGTAGACGCATAATTGACACACAGAAATTTACTCTTTTTTATTCTAGTGGAGAACGGAGTGTCTTAACACTAGGTTCCCTCTGTCTACCAATCTGACGAAGCTGACTAATTCTAAACATCATTGTATATATTATGTTATCATTGTATATATTATGTTATAGAAACATTTAATACAAAAACGCGAACGCAAATATATCTCTTTCACTCATTTTCCCTTTTACAAGCTTTTATTTGACATGCCGTATTAGTGCGTGTATTAGTTTATTTGAAATCTTGCAAGCTAAAATTGATACACTTCCCAGTGTCCGATTGAACTGGATTTTGAAATTTGGATTACAATTTCAGTTCTTATAACAATAAAATTACATATAATCAATATTGGTGTCAATCAAAAATGGCCGCTACAACAACATACAATTTTTTCCACAACCTATGTAATATGGTAGTCTAAAGAAAGACAAACATAACAGTAAGTCTTACCGTTTGAAAAAGTTTGTTTT
Source organism: Heliconius erato x Heliconius himera (assembly GCA_013421005.1). Lineage (NCBI taxonomy): Eukaryota > Metazoa > Arthropoda > Insecta > Lepidoptera > Nymphalidae > Heliconius > Heliconius erato x Heliconius himera. The sequence continues at coordinate 1,171 of JAATLQ010011905.1, forward strand.
TATAAAGTTTTTGCTAATTAATATTTATTTATAGTTCAATATTAAGTATACAATTACAATCAAAAACGAACCATAGTTAAAATAAAATAGTCATTATTATCTGTATTATTAAAAAATATATACTGCCATTCGACTATACGAAAGTACTTGCCAAAATTAAAAAGATATTTGAACAAAGAATATGTAGAATTTATATTTATATAATAGAAAACAATATATAAAATTATATTAATAATAAATAATACAAACAATTTTTATTTATTTTTTATTTCAATTATAAAAATTATGTAACATATCGTCATCCACTACTTTCAATCTAAATAAGTAACTTATTACCGACGTATCACCATATATATGGCCTACAAGAGTCGAAGTCAAAGTCAGGTCAGCTAACTAGTATTCCAATACAAGATTAAATTAAATCGTTACATCGATATATAGTCTTCTCTTATATATAAAATCAGTACCGAATCATCAATCACGAGAAAGTAAAACCTATTATACACCTAAATAGAATATGTGAGACAATAAACAAATCTAAAAAGAAATGAGAACGGAGAAATGCCCCAGTGAAAGTAGTGACTCTTGAAAAATATGCGTTACTAATGTTAAATGCAAACAGAATTTCACTTTTACATCCTAATTACTCTTTCTCTACCCTTTCAGAACATTATTTACGATCTCTATTCGCAAAGGTGGAGAACAAAGCCTTTATTTTAAACAAAGGAGTGCAACTCTTTCTTCTTTGATTCATTTAGCGGTCCCCTTTTAACCGTTGCAATTGTCATACACTTGTGACTATACGGTCCTTACTGTAAAAGGGTAAATATTTCTTAGTTATTGTAGACTTATATTTTGAACTCTATTTTACAATAATTGTAGGAAATTATGAAAAAAGTTGAGTTTCAAGCCTTTTTTTGTCATATTCTTGACCTTGTATTGATAATTATGTTTTTGGAAAACAGTTACGCGATTTGTTGCAAACAGTTTTAGCATTATTGCGTTTTATGTTCGCAATTTAGAAACCCTTTGGCAAGCCTTTAACTAATAAAATTTCAATTGTATTTTTTAAATAAATTATAGTTATGTTTTTTTTTGGTGAAATTTGCTAAAAGGGTTGCTATAAAAGCCTATACTTTAAAGAAGTGGCGATTTTAAGAAACTATTAGTGATTTTTTTTTAACTGTTTTTTTTTTTAGTTTTTTCTTTGCAAAATCATCAAATAATAATTTAAAATGAATACTTTAAAATGCCAAAAAAAAAACATTGTATATAGGAGTTTATTTTTTTAATGTTTACACGTAACAGTATACTTTTTTAGAAATTTGAGTGTTGCTAATTAAATAATTAATGTCTCTGAGAAAAAAATATATAATAGTGGAAAGTTAACATCGACTGGAATATTTTTTAACTTTAAAAGTATTCCAGTCGATGTTAACTTTCCACTATTATAAGTCATGTACATGTACAAGTCATGTAGGTATTTATTATAAGCACTTGTATTTATAGTATAGTACTATAGTACTATAGAAGATATATTTAATATATATGTGTAAATTTGTACAATAGTTGAAATTGATTGATTATGCAATATATCATTTACACTTTATTATTAAGTAAGATTTTAAGCTTAAGCAATTTTGTCTATTTTACAAATTTAACTTGGAATATTTTTAAATGAGTCAAATTAGCCAAATAACATTTTGATCTTTTTGGATAAAAATTTAGAGCTGCCCTTTCAACAGACGTATTTTTTTCGGTGTCTAGAAGAATATTTTCACTATAATTTTAAAAAAAGCAAAAAAAAAAAAAATGCCCCACCATAATATATGTTACTAATTTATTATGCTTCTGTATGTAAATATATACTAGACCAGTAATATTTTTTGAGCTTTACGCTTTATCCCTTATATATTCATATACGTAAGTAAGTAAACAGAGTAAGTAGACAGAGGGAACGTACTATCAATATATTTTATGATAAATTATCTGAGAGGTTATAATTTTGACACTTCTGAATTAATCAAAGACAGAAATTATGAGAAAATTAGTTTTAATCAACTTCCTCAATTATCACTTCAGTTTAAATTATTATATAAAGCGTAATGCTGATTTGGAACAATCGTGGCGCAGTTACAGGTTCGATTCCCACTTGAAGAATGAATGAAGAATTAATCAGGAGTGTCTCAACACTAGGTTTCCTTTGCCAAGACTAAGAAATATTAAGTAATTATGACAAATTATCGTAATATCACGACATCATTTATTTAGGAATATAACAATATAAAGTGGAATTAGAACTTTAATGTCAGTTAATACAAACCAATACATCATTCCACATCAGAACGGCGTTGACTATTAAAATATATCCTGTCCGTGAAGCAGAAATCACGAATGCTTTGAAATTTATATATATGCTTTTTGTATATAACACAAGTGACAATTGCCTTTCGGTACGCGTCAAATAAATGTCCTGCAGCTTTCCATTACCAAGTTTAAAAATTAATAAAAAAAAACGTGTGCCACGCCAAACTGAGTTTTATTATTTCGAAATAAGATCGCTGTTCATTTTATGAGGTACATACTAAAATTGTAAACCGTAATTCCGTTGCTAACATGAGAAATAAGCGAAAACTGATCTTATGGACATAGAAATAAGGGTTGCTAATTTATATGTACAGTTTCATATAAGATGGTCGTATTAACGCTAGCATAATGTTTGGGCATTGAGCATCCCCTGTTTGTACAACAAATTAGTTCCATTATACCCTTGTAAAGGGAGGAAATATTGTTATAACAGGGAGGGTTTGTATGGAGTTCAGGATTGTATCGTTAAACGTGATTTGTGATGGATTTTTTTGTCGACAGTACTGATTTGGATTCATTTAGTTTTAATTAGTTGTCACGGCGTGTTATTGTGAGCGTGACGGTTGTGGGTTCGATTTTTATTCGATGTAATGTATTATTTCATTTTCTTTGCTCCGGTAACAAGGCAAAGCGCGGTGTTGAGTTCCGTTACTCAACACGTTAAGTTCCGAAGACAGAGCGACAAATGTTTTTATCATACGTTCCTTCTGTCTTTTATATATGGGATATAGCTTTAAGTTAAAAAATGTTTTTGGTTTTAATTATAACTATTTGATTCATAGGGTGGCGTTGAGCTCCGCCACGCATCACGCAAGGCTGGTTGGGTTACTTTATTTTACAAGCATTTCTTGGTATGTGAAGTATGTTTAAAAATATACGTATATCATCTCGACTGCTTTACTATATCAATATATTGATAACAATTACTAAGTAACAAAATTGAACATTATCACTTCAACTAATTTTAAATTTAATATCAAAAATAATATTCCCATAATTTTCGTCGTCAAAAAATAAAAAAACTTTAACACAGCTCTACATTAAAAATAATTGCATAACATAACACATTTTACATATTAAAATTCACATTGCAGGTACCTAAAACGTTTGAAATTTAGAACAACTACTACCAGCGCGTGTAAGCAAAAGCTAAAACAATAGGTTTTGAACCCATCGGCAACTCTTAAAACTATTTGTATGGAACATTCAATAGAGCATCAAATGGCGGTCATAAACATCCATTTTTCAGTACAATAAACTAATTCGTTCCTACTGTTTCTATGGATTGTAAACTTCCGATTTGTAAACGCTTTACCATTAGCGGTGCCTTTGAGACGTTGCTAGTATTTTTGCGAGGCAAATGCTAAATATTCATCTGAAATGCAATATTGTAGGCGAAATTAGAAAACTTTTCTACGGCTTTCTCTCTTTTTTTCTGTTTATTGCGCAAATGGTTTGTGAAATTTTGATAAAAAATACACTTTAGGATTTTGAATGCGCAATAAAATCTGCAATGTTCGCTTTTTGTGTTAAGTTAAATTTCTTTTAAGAAGAGAAATGGGCCTATATAATAATTTAATAGTTATAAAATGAAACAAATATATTAATTTACTAAAGTTTCCTACAACACCTGGTATATATTATTATATTTGTATAAGAATATATTTATGAAACTAAATAACATATACAACTTTTCCTTTTGTATTAAAGCTCATATAAATTATATATTTTTTTAAGGAACCTGGGAACCTAGTATTAAGGCATTAAGTCCCCATCAAGATACTTCCATTTTCAACTTTCCACCGAATTTTTGCGTGCTGAGTACCGGAACTCAACGTCGCGCTTTGCTAAATTGTAAAACATTATACATTAATAAAGACTATCTATCTAATAAAACACATACTTCCTGTATGTTATCATTAACATAAAATAACACATTTATATTATTTTAATAGGATTTTACAAAGTTTTATGTAAAATATTGGTTAAGTTATTCTTAGTTAAGTTATCTTCCACTTAAAATATTAAACTTCGCACTCATATGTTTGACACGTTACACGTCGCCAAAAATAAGTATAGATAAGATTATTTTAAGATTGTGTTAAAAATTTAAAGTAGGTGTTCAGTTGTAGCGACTAATTTAATTTTTAGAAGTCTACGATACCTACGGGTAATTTTGTAATTATACCTTTATTTTTCTGTTTCACGCTATATCCCGCAGTTAGCAGTGTCGTCAGAGGGAATTTGGGAACCTAAGGTTAAGACATTCCATTCCTATTAAGACAAATCTATTCATCACTTTCCATTGATTCACAATAGTTTTAATTTTTCTAATTATATTACTTTCAAATGTAACTAAGTTAGTATTTTACATTGAAAAGACGATTTCTGTTTATTCCACAACAGAACTCTTTCTAAGAAAAAAAAATCAACACTTAACCCTAGTGCTGTCCATATAAAAAAATAATATCGAGACCAATAAAACGTAACAGATCTTCGAAATAGTCATTTAAAATGGAATATTTCTAAAGGACAACAAAAACAAATACTTTCCACGTGTATTTCGGGTGCTCCAATACAGTTAGAAAACGGTTCAGGTTCAACTTTATGGTGCAATTTCTATAGTTTTATAACCCGCTACTTTCTTTCCGTTACTCCGGTTAAAGAGAGCCGACAGTTAGTTCTTTTGTTCGGTATAACTGAAGCAGTTCGTCCCTTTTGATTATATTTTGAACTATATTTGCAAAACTTTCTTTTATGGCACCGATAGTTTGCGAAACGGTTATTTTGTTTTGTATTTTTTTTGTAAACTCTGAACTAATTTTAAATTTTAAAGTTATTTTTAGGTGTTTCTATTTCTAACGGTAATAAATGTTAAATGTTTAGAATCATCGTTGTGTTGTATTAAAATATTATAATTACATATAGCTATTATATCAATTTTGTTTGAGAAATCAAAAATTATGTTTATTTTGAACTAATGATAAGATTCGTTAGATCTGTCCCCTAAAATGTCCAATATTCTTGCAAAATTATCTTTCAAATTGATACAAGCTATATATTGTGTCATCTTAAATATTTTATGATATTAATAAAAAACTTTTATTTATTTATTTATAATTTTATTTGTTATTTTAAAGAAAGGTAAAAGTAATGATGTCGCTGTTTTGATACTGTTGGGTACATTTCTAGTCGGTGCTTTACAAATTGTTTTAAAAAAAATATTTTCTTGAGATTATACAAAATACAGTAAAGAATAAATTTAAATTGTAAGTGGAGTGTCTTAACACTAGGTTCGCTGTGCCTATCCTGCTGTATGCGGGATACAGCGTGAAGCGTTTAGTAAATTTCCATATCGGTATATTCTCTTTATTTTGCAATTTAATATCACAAACAAAAGTTTATTTAAAAAAAAACCAATACGCTATAGAACTTTATACCTACTTAGCTCCACAAATAAACCGAATAGAATCACTTCGATAACCTACAACAGCCATACAAAAAGTTTTCAATTGTAAACATTCAAAACTCAAGTGTTGACAATTAAAAATTATATTAATTTCAATTATCAACTTTAACTCTATTCTAATAAGTGATATATTGCTTTCTAAACAAATCGTAATTCACATCAAATTATAGGTGACAATTGTAGCAAAAAATTAAACGTTGTGTGGTCTGCGTATAGAAGTAGCTTCAATTTCTATGTAAGTCAAAATGCATGTAATTGCGTCACACAAAATCTATTGAACTCTTATTTTTTTTGTGCTTTTTAAGCTAACATATAGCGGTAGTTGAAGTGCGAAACCTTTTAATAATCCAGTGACAAATAACACCCCACGAGTGTGATCTGTGGCAAAATGGACATAAATGATTTTATAGTTGAATGATTTTTTTCTTATATTTCTAATGTTTGGGGAAAGTAAGCTTTGTGGAAATAAAATGTGCGTTAAAAAGGAATAATCGAAAATCGTTGTTGTGCATTTTATTATTATATTTAAAGAGAGATCGAGAATTCGATTTTTTTCGTTCGAATTTTTTGTAGAATAATAAGTATTGTATTAGTATCCTATAGGTTGAAAATATTACTTCTTGTTACTTAAACGAATCAAATCAGCTTCACGTTTTATCTCGCACACAGCAGGGTAGGAAGAGGGAACCTAGAATAAGACACTCCGTTCCCATCTTTCCGCCAAATTCTGAAGGCTTTGCGTGTTGAGTGGTGAAATTCAACGCCACACTGCCTCGACACCAGAACGAAGAACATGGAAATTTAAAATTTAAGCAAATATTCCTTTCCTTGTAGGGCTCGAACTAACAACCAGTCGTATAGTAAATATTTTTATTTTTTTAGACTCACGCTATATACCGCATATAGTAGGGCAGGCAAAGGGAAGCTGGAAACTCAAACTCACTGAAAGAGAAATCTTCATTCTCATTTAAAAAAATCCGTTCACCAATGTATTTTTATTACCTGTACAAATTTTGCGGTGTTGAGTTCCGCCACTCAGCACGTAATGCCTCGAGAATTCGGCGGAAAGTGGGGAGCGGAGTGTTACACTAGGTTCCCTCTGCCTACTGCCTACCATGCTGTGTGCGGGATACAACGTGAAGCTAATATAATAGGTATATACGAAACCAATATAAATTATCTCTATTTAACACTTAGTCATGCAGCCTACCCATTTTTTTTTTCAATACTCTAAAATAATGGATATCATTCAATAATCCTAAGGTAGAAATTTTGCGGTTCTGAAGTTTCATTCATAAACTGAGTAAAGTAAATATTTGGCTTACAAATATAATTGATGTGTTAATGTGAAATTAACTCTATTTTATAGTAAATACAACTCTTTTTTGATTGTTCTAAATGTGGACTAAACTAAAAAAGAGTTTTAGCACACAGTGACGCCACTTGCGACCACCCAGGATGTGTTTTTTTTGCATTGATGTAATATTCCAGTTTGTTTTACGTATTGTTAACAGCTTTAGCTTAATAATAAGTCAAAATTTATGAAAAAAAAAAACGAATATAATTTAAGGAAATAATTAAAATATCTAAGCGTGTGCGTGTGGTGTAGAAAATAGAGATCGGAGTGACTTAGCACTAGATTCCCTCTGACTATATCGCTATACTGGTAAAAGCATCTCTTTCATCAAGCTCTTTAATATTTGAAAACACTATTTGGAGGGCATCTAGAAAATACTTCCTAAAATAGCTTTTATTTTTGTATGTATTATATATATACATGTAAACAATTTTTCCCAAGCGTGTGTTTGTAAACGCGACGGTTGTGGATTCGATTCACTCGGGAGAATAATAATTATTTTTTTACGCTCCGGTAACAAGGCGAAACGTGAAATTGAGTTCCTTCAGTCAATACATAATCGAAAATTTGGTGGAAAATGGGAAACGGAGTTTCTTAACAATAGGTTCCCTCTGCCAATATTGCTTCTGGCGGAACATAGCAAGATGAGATTAAAGTTTAATGAAAAATAACATCATAAATCATTTTTTTTTATGTTTTTAATAACATAGCAAACGTTATGCCACGATCAAAGCGAGTTTCTTAACCAGAACAAGGAAAAGAAAATAACTGGTTTTCCCGAGTGGGAATCAAACCCATAACTACTTCAAATAAAAATCTAAATAATTATTTATCAGATTGAAACCATCAAAACATACTTTCTCATCTCTTCATTTAATCTTTTTGAAAAAAAAAACCTATTAATATAAAACATATGGAAGTTATTAAGCATCTACTCGTATGGCCGTGATTATCTACATATACTACAGATATCGCAACTGAAAGCACTCCTGGCTGCTGATTATGCCAGTTCCATTACACTACAACACCGACACATTAGCCGCCGCCATTTAATCTGGTTGTTACAAGTGAGAGGATGAAGCGTTTTTTTTATTGTTTATATACCTACATTTTTTTAAATATCATTTGGATATATAAAGAGGAGTGTCGGGACGCTGGGGCAGAAGCGTGTGACTGTGACTGTAAGCGCGATATATAGTGAGTTCGATTCCCAATTGAGGAAATTAAATATTTAATATTTTCAATTGTTCGCTATGCTATGTTTCTTTGAAATTATATATATTAAATCATAAGAAAAGAGAAGAGATTTCTTAGCATTTCAACACACCGCCGCCGAGCCCGATGCGATGCAGAGAGAACAGCTCGTAGCAATTTCTGCCCAAGTTCCTTTCGATACCTAACTAAATCATCTATTCTTTAATAATCCTAAACACTCTTTTCTATTTATTTAATTTACATACTTTTTTTAACACAAATTATCATCATTATTTTAACAGATGCCGTTGTGGCGTAGCATGTCACTATGAACGCGACGGTTGTAGATTCGATGTCCAATCGGGGAAATGATTACTTAGTAATATTTTTATTCCATCGCTCTGAAACAAGGCAAAGCGTTGCATTGACTTCCGCCACTCAACACGAAATGTCTCAAAAAAAAATCCGGAAAGTGGAAAATTAAGTGTCTTAACACTAGGTTCCCTCAGTCCACAGAAAAACGAAAAAAAAAGTTAAAGTTAATACAATTGTACCACAACATCATCAGAATTATACATCGCAGCGATACGCCCGTTTTGATAATGACTGTCATAATAGAGTTGACACGCTTGATACTTTTATTGGTGTCTTTTACACGATAATGTCATAAAATTAGATAAAATATAGGTTAGATCTCCTATTTTAATATATTTTGCAGAAGCAAATCCATATAAAACCTACTAATTTATGGACTAATTTAAGAGAATTGAACTCAGTCGTGGCGCAGGGGCACAAAGTGAGAAGTAAAATCGAATAGTTGTGGGTTCGATCCCCACTCGAGGCAATGTAATATTTATTTAAATATATATTTTCATTTCTCTCTCTGGTGTCGAGGCACAGCGCGGCGTTGACTTCCGCCACTCAACACGCAATGCCCCCAGAAGTCGACGGAAATTGGGCAACGGAGTGTCTTAACATTAGGTTCCCTCTGCCTACCCTGCTGTGTGCGGGTTACAACGTGAAGCTGATTTACTAATTGTAATATAAGATACCTTGGATATAAATAAATTATATATAATTTAGATACGTTGTTGAGTTACGCTGTCTATACTGCCAACATCTCATATTTCAGGTTCAGAATTTTCTGGAGATTTTTTTTTAATATGCCAAAAAGTTTTCTCTTTATACTATACTGTAGGTTTCTTCAGTAAACTACGATAAATTGAAACGACATTGTGTTTTTATTTTATTAACTTTTACTTTTTACTGAAAATTGTAACAAAATCTTTAATATTTTTGTTAGTATTAATAGATTGATAAGCTAATTGATGAAGATAAAATTAAAATATCTTATTCTAGGTATAGTTTAGTAACCCAGATTTAATCAATTAATGACATTTTCTACAGAAGTTTATGTATTTTTTTTAAATATTTTATTAATTATTTGTAAGAGTAATGGCCGCCGTAACGCAGTGGGAACCAGCGTTTGACTGCAAGCGCAATGGTTCTGGATTCGATTTCCACACTGAAACAGAAAGAGGAACTAATACTTTAAGTATGAGATTAAGTATGTGAGTATTGCAAATATTAATTACAAACCTAATAATGAAAATAATTTTACAATACAGCCAAAATTATTTTTCGTCCACCGATCGAGAAACTATTTAGAATTTATTTTCTCCTCTGCATTTATTGTTATTATATTACTAATATATTAATAAAAACCACCAATAAACATAATAATATGTGAATTAAGACATTTTACCTAATATACTATAAGATCAAAGGTGTCACAATAAAAATATTAGCGTCCATATCGGCTACCGTTACAGTTGTCGGCGTTTCTGATCTATCACTATCAGACGTCGGTCTCTTTGATCGCTTATCAGACACTTTAGTATATTATTTATCAACTACTACCTGTGTATTGTTCGGTTTTAACATAATGGAGGATGTGTCACAATAATCGATGTTCAGTTTTATCGATTCGATTGCAAATTGCCGGTTTTAATGCGAGGTTAATGTTGTGTTCTGTTAATTTAACGTTTCTTTCCTAAGTGTGGAATAACACTTTAAAATTGTTTAAAAAATAATTTAACGTTTTTGTTTTGTATTATTAAATTATATCAAATTAGCTTCACGCTGTATCCCGCACACAGCAGGGTAAGCACAGGGAACCTAGTGTTAAGACACTCCGTTCCTCATTTTTTGCCGAATTCTGGAGGCATTGCGTGTTGAGTGGCAAAACTCAACGCCGCGCTTAACCTCGACACCAGAGCGAAGAAATGGAAATATGAATTGAAGTAAATATTTCATCTTCTGGGATCGAACCCACAACCAGTCGGTTTTACAGTCACACCTCGTGCCTCGTGCCTCGTTTTGTATTATGTTCTTACGGTTTTGGAAATATTGGGAGTTAAGCTCAAATTATGCACTATTAGTATAAACTATTTATTTTAATATAATTTTGTATGTATTCACTTTCGTTTTATACATGTCACTCAATAAGAAATATATTCGGTTCCCTCTACCTGTCCTACTATATTCCGCATATGGTAGGGTAGGCAGAGGGAACCTGAATAAAAAATAAAGCCATATTTTAGCGTATAAAATGGTGAAATACATAAAGGTTTGATACAATACCTACCTATCTATGTATAGCTTTTCATATACTCAAAAACAAAAGAAAATTTTACCCAAAAATATTTTTATTTTCTTTTTAACAAACATTAATTGTGAATATAAAGAACAATAGGTATATATTTGCAAGACCATTGTTCCTAAAACTTTTCATTTTAGTGAATACATTGCATATTTTTTTGTATATGCTAACTAGCACTCCGCTTTATTATTCTCTACGCAAATTCTGAGAAAGGTCAAAGTGCTCTAAGGTTACCTTTGCGTCTTATCAATTTTCAGGAATTGCTTGAACGAGATCCTTTGTTTAGGTATTCCTTGTTGATAGCGTCGGCGTTTCAAAGGTAACAGTGGCAACTGGGGCGCCTTAATACTATTGTTTCTATTGTAAACAATTATTTAGTTTACTAACTCCGTCGGCCCTTTTGTTCTGTCGGCGTTCACAGAAGAAAAGGCTGATTGCTGTTTTCCTGTGTGCTTTGATGACTGTCGAAACTTTACCTGGTGGATCAGTTGTTAGGTGCACTAAAATGTTTTGCCAATTTTTTTTTGACAATGCTTTATTGTCTATTGATAAATATAATATTATAAAAGGAACAGCCTTGTTTTTCAAGCAATACATTTTCAAGGGAAAGAAACATAAAAATAAACGAAATTATTCAATTATATAACAAATAAAATGTATGAATGAGGGTGTCGAGGCGCAGGGGTACTCACGTGTGATTGAAATACGACGGTTGTGGGTTCGATCTCCATTCGGGGAAATGGATTATTCTTTATTAATATTTTTATTTCTTCGCTATGGTACCAAGTAAAAAGCGCTGATATCCACCATCCAATACGCAATGTTACGAAAATTCGGCGGTAAGTGGGCAACGAAGTTTTCTAGCGCTGAGTTTCCTCTGCTCTGCCCTGCTTTATGCGGGATACAGCGTGAAGCTGAAAGAAAAAAAATATAAAATCAGATTAATTATTAATAAAACATATTCTGTGCCTTTACTTATAATTATAAAATAATTAACGATAATCTTTTAATTGATTATATTACACGATCAAATTACGATAATAAGAAACTAGTAAATATTAATCTTAACTGTAATGAATTAATAACAATTTTATATGAAAAAAAGTTGAAAAGAGACTTTTATGCGACTTAAAATGAATTTTTTTCTTAAGCTTCACGCTGTACCCCGTATGTAGCAAATTAGGCGAAGAGAGCCTAGTTTTAGAATTCTGGAGACAAGGCACGTTGAGTGGCGGAACTCAACGTCGCGCTTTGCCTCGCCACCAAAATGAAGAAATGAAAATATTTAATATTTCATTTCCTCGAGTGGGAATCGAACCCACAACCTGTTACGTTTGCATTTACATGCTAGTGCCCCTTACTGGTACGACTGGCCTCGCATATAGAATTAATTACCTACATCTTTAATCAATTATGATATAATTTGTTAAAGGTCTCAATTATGTAATGTCATAGAAACTGTATAATATCAATTAGGATCTCATGCAATTTAGAATACCTAATTTATAAGTACATAATCTGTTTAATTGTTTATGATTAATTAATTATTGTATAATATATAGATGCAAAGGTATATGAGTGCAATTCTGTTATTTTTTTAAACTTAACGCTGTTTCCCGTATATATCAGCGAAAACAGAAAGGACCTGGGAACCTAGTGTTAAAATATTCTGTTCCTATAAAGACACTTCTGTTCCCCACTTGTACTTCCCCCACACCACCAGAGAAAATATTAAATATACCATCGGATTAAAATATTAAATATTTCATTCCCACGAGTGGGAATCAAACCCACAATAACCGCGGTTACACACAGTCACACGCCCACCGGTCATATTATACACAAATTATGTTTATAATAATCTTATATAGAGATTGAAAAAGTTATCTTTGGAATTTAAAATGACATTTAAAAACTCTGAGGGACGTAGATGGAGTAATACCGGGATGGGGTATTGAAGTCATTCTCTCTTTGATGTGTTAAATTATGTTAAAAACCAAATCAACTTTTTAAGTATGAATATTTATTATAAAATTCAATTGTATAAACAATTTTATTATATCAAATATTTTAAAATACGAAAAGCACCTACTATTATATTATAATTTCTTGTAGCAGCGAAACTAGACACTAAAAGTATGACGCATAACATGCAGCTAGCCTTGTTTACATATTATTATAGAATTTACCTATTTACCTGGTTTACTATAAAACAAATTTTAAGCCTACTTTTAAAAATACCTACTGAGACCGATTTGGCGGTATTTTCTTTTGTATCACATATATTTCATTTTAAGTGTTATTAAATATAAATTTAAATACATTTAAGCGTAATATATAAAGTTAACCCTTACATAAATCAAAATAATATTTAAATCGTCATAACGCTAGTTACCTCCACATATAATATTACAATGCTGAGTGACCTATTATTTAGGTCATTTAGTTGCTTAGTAACACAGAGTAGACGTTAAGTCAGAGAATATAGATTTTGGGCAATATCACTTCTCGGAAATACCTAATATCTATTTAAATTATCTAAAAAATATCAAAATGTTATGATTATTTATTTTCTCATTAAAAAAAATGTACCAAAATAGATGACTCTATATGTAGAGTAAGAAAAAAAACATAAAAACCTATCAAAACGACAAACCAAAAACATCCACAACAAATAAACTATATCACAACAACGTATTGCGCAAATTCTATACAAAAAGCGCCATACGATTCATTAATACCTTTAGTTTCCACAAAGTGGACATAGCCGTATGTCACATATATGGAATTGGGTGCGCGCGCGCAAACAGTCAGGTGAGCTCGACACGCGGCCCCCTTTGTGCCACGATCAAAGAGACCGACGCAAACATAAAACACTACACTCTAAAACGTCATAACTAAACCTTCTATATAGAATTTTATACTTTGTAGAGTTATATATAGAATAAAATTTTTCTAATAACTTTTTTTGAGTTGTATCATTTTACTTTGAGTTTTGGTTGCCGGCTGCTTTACAACCAGACACCTTGTTGAGTCTAGGAGTAAGCTTGTTAATAGTTAAGAAATGGCCATACGGCATTGAATACTTTGAAAGGTTATGCCTTAATTGAGCAATATAGAGGATGAGAATCGAATTTCGTAAGATTTTGTGTTTCTAATGAGGTAGATTGGCACTCTTGATATGCTTAATTCGTTTCTTACGGTTGTCTGATAAGGTATTTATTTATATAAAAATTTACATGAACGATTTACAAATATGTAAAATATTTCTTTTTATTTTATTTGCTTGAAGTAGGTAGGTATAGCATGTAGAGTCAATTCTAGGTATAATATTACATAAGCGATCGCGATATACGCTGTAATAATACGATAATTTTATTATACATTGATTTTTATTATTTATCAATTAAAAAAATATTATATATGGAAAGGTAAGTCTATTTTTTCATTCTGGTACCGAGGTAAAACGCGGCTTTTAGTTCCGCCACGTAATACGCAATGTCTCCAGTTACGGGGGAAAGTGGAGAATGGAGTGTCTTAACATAAAATTCCATCTGTCTACCATGCTATTCACAAAATATATGGTAAAACTGAAAAAAAAGGAATCTGTTGTGACAAAAACGTTTTACATACAAATTATTAATTTAATAACTAAGTACATTGTGATTGCGTTTGAATGAGTGTACATATAAATTTTTAAGTAATGTAATTACATATATTACTTACATACTATATGAATTAAGGATTAACAAACAAATTTACTTACATAAGTAGCTTAATAGTAATTTCAAGAAACTACTTTTTAGAAATAAGGTATCTTTGAGACTTTTTCAATAAATTATCCTATGTTTTACTCACCAACTAAGCTTAATAGCTTATTAAAATTATAGAATAACTTCTTTTTTAATGTATGTATGGTGTTGTATATATTTTTGTAGTATTATATTTAAAAAATATACCTTTTACTACAAGTTGGTAGGTATAGATGCCGATATGACTCTATTGGAATTTCTCTAACTAATTGCAGGTTAAATTTTTTATTGTACGAATGTTTATCTAAAGTGTGAGTTTCCCCCGAACACGAAATATTCTGAAAATAGTAAAAAGCAGACTCTTAATTTAGATTAGTCGCATAGCCTCTCTACCTAACTCACTGAAATACATGAAAAATTTCATATAAATAACGGTTAAATAATAATCATATTTTTATTAATTAAAATATTATTATTGCATAGCCATATTTAAGAATTATTTTAGTACCTAGAAAGATATGATAATACTAAAGTGATGAAAGAAATATATTGTAAAGCTTGCTCTACACTTCATTTTTTTTTTAAATTTGTAGATATCCAATATTTTATTTTCTTTAAAAACATGCAAGTATATATAATTTAATATAAAGAAACTACGCAGTAATAGGATTTTTTGACTTATTTGCTTAAAATATATCTTAATACTATTATTAAATAATCACAGTATTAAAGAATCACATTTTGCAAAGTTCTAATTTTCAAGTAAACTGACACCAAAGACAAGACTATTTAGTTTAAGTTTGTCTGTTGTGGATACTTAGGCCATTTAGATGAAATCATAAAAACTCATTTTTATTTATATCTTTGAAAATTAACATTATTTTTAATTATATGAATAAAGTAACAACTTAGTTTTAAAAAAATCACCAAAATAATATAAGAAATACAAAAGTATTTTAATTTCAAATATATATTGTTTTAAAAGATGAAGTAAAAACATTTTTATTTTAATAAGGAAGTTTTAAAATAATTGACATCTCATAGTCCAACCTTAACACAATATTTTCATATATGGGTACATTACAATTTTTTTTTTACTAAATAAGGCTTATAATTACATTAATACATTTACATACCCAAAACCGTTGTATACGTTTTAGTTGAAAGTGAAATATTATTATTATTATTAGAAAAGATTTTCTTACAAATTTACACTAAAAATTATGCCGCAGTAGACTAATAATTGTCTATATTTATACAATAGATAGGTATATAGGAAAAAAGAGTCTTTACAAAGGCCCCAATTTGTATAAAGACGTGCCTAAACGCAATTATAAAAGCAATTCGCTCACCTAATAGCTTCAGCTACGGGCACGGTGTCACCAAAAATTAGCATAAACGACTCTACATTTGAAACGTCATATGTTACAAAATAATTGATTTCGACAAAGTTGTAACATCGTGCATAATTGTTTACAGATGGAACCTTGCCAGTAGGTGATGGTACGGTGGTTGGGGCATTTCGGGTTGATATCCGATCGATGGTTAAGGCCGAGCTGTGTAAGCCCCGCCTTTTGGGAGGCGCGTGGCTGCTTCGTCAGCCGACACAAGCGCTGGTAGACGCGGCTCCTTTGATCCCCTCCACAAGTCACCCTCGATAACGAAGTTACAACGCACACTAACTCATATACCTCTGCGCGCTCTCGCTAGCCGGTTGTGAGCAACCGGTTTAGTTAGTGACCAGTGACTAGTGTCTGTGTTTTTGTTTCTATGGATTGTACTGTTTTGGAAATGGAAGACAAACCGTACAGTGTTGACAGTTCTGATGATATCAATATTGAGGAGGAGGAAGAGGATCATATTGAAGAGAGTCATAGTAAGTGTAGTTTTATTTATTAATATTATCTCTATATTTTTGTATTTTTAATTCTCTTTTTTTAGTTTTTTTTTGTAAATTTAATTTTGTTTTTTTTTGTTGTTATATTTTAAAATAGTTACACCGTTTGTAGTAATTGGTATTTTTTTATTTTACGTTAGATTATTTAAAGTTCATAATTTAGGGCTATTATATTTTAATTTATGTATTCACACTTTGTGGATATAACTATATTTTTAAATGTTTAATTACCCGATTTAGATTATATAAATAAAATAAGACATAAAATAAGTCCTTTTCTTTGTGTTATAGAATTCATATTCTAAATTGTGCCTACATTATATTCACAGGTTACCCACCAGACTTCCCAATCGAAGCTATAGTGAAATTGGAGAGGCCGTCGCCACCTCTACCTACACCTCCGCATACTCCGACAGACGACACTCCTCCCGCTGTCGTAGTGTCGAGACACCAGGCAGCTTGGTCCCAATATCCTGTTCAAAACAGACCAATGCAGAACCCCTATCCTTACGAAAAGCAAGTACCTAACTACGCATATACTAATATGCCGTATGTCCAGCCACAAGTCGCTACCCTTCCCCCGTCGGCACCATACCACGCGATGCTAGTAAACCAATGGATAAGAAATGCAGCTTTATACCATCACACCTTGAGATATCCTTCAATGGCCCAAAGAATGCCAGGAAGGAACCCTCCTCCCATGCGAGCCCCAGGAGTACCAGGAACTCGACCGAAGAAGCAATTCATATGCAAATATTGCAATCGGCAGTTCACCAAATCCTACAATTTACTAATACATGAAAGGACACACACGGATGAAAGGCCATACTCTTGCGATATTTGTGGAAAAGCATTCCGAAGACAGGATCACCTCAGAGATCATAGGTAGGTCTAGTTTTTTTATTTATTTTATTTATATTTTTATATTCAAATCACAGATGTATGTAGTTGATACAAACTCAATAAGCATAAATCTCTTACTAAAGTTACTAATCAATTACAATCACGAGAACCTCAGATTTAATTTAATGTTTCCTTTCTAATACCAACAACGTGATTTAAGGCTTGTTTCAACGAGGCTTTGTTGGCGATAACGGAAAAAAATAAAAAATAAAAATAAAAGTGTAAACCTTTTTGTGAGGTCGCGAGGCGGCCGCACGCGCTTTTACCACAACCGGTTTGAGTACTTTACGGACACCATATCTATCTTGCTTCGCCATGGAACAAATTACATGTTCAATTTCTATGCTTTTACGAAATATTTTTTTCCTGCATACAGCAGAGTAGGCAGAGGGAACATAGTGTTAAGACACTTCGTTACCGATTTTCCGCCAATTTCTGGAGGCATTATGTGTTGAATTTAGGACGCTTGTACCCCAGTGCCACGACTGGTCTCTTAACAAAACAATTGATTTAAAATATCCCTATCCATTAAACATGACTAGCATTCTCGTTAAGAATGATCTATACTCGCAGCGTCGTAATATAATCTCTCATTTAAATATTTACGCAGTTTCTCACGATTTTCTCACCTCTTAAAGTGAAAGCGACCATCAACTTACCCTAATTTTCTTTTTTACAGATATATTCATTCAAAGGAGAAGCCGTTTAAGTGTACTGAATGTGGAAAAGGTTTCTGCCAGTCCAGAACTTTGGCGGTGCACAAGATCTTACACATGGAAGAGTCTCCCCACAAGTGTCCCGTTTGCAACAAGAGTTTTAACCAGCGGTCTAACTTGAAAACTCATCTACTTACTCATAGCGAAGCAAATAAACACCACATTGAACATTTAGAAGGTTGCCAAGAAGTTTCCTCGACCAGCCAAGCCTCAGAAAGCCCTTTACTAGATCTTTCACACAAACCTTCTCCTTCACCGCAGCAATACCAGCACCTACCTGAATCCCCAGTGGAACCCCCAAAGAGAACATTAGGGTTTTCAATAGAAGATATAATGAAACGTTAAATATAGTATAGAATAGATTTGTTACAAATGAGACAACTCGCTCCGTTAGGCAATCAACTATTGAATAATTGTTTTTATGTAAATTTTTCTGAGTCCGTCGCGTCAAGTTTCTTTTTGATTGCACATAATTTTAGATAGATTTAAATTATAAAACCAAAGAAATATCTCATTTTCCAATTTAAAATTTCTTTGAATTTCTCTATCTTACTGTTTTTTCTGTTATTATAAATTCGATAGTTCTAATTGTAGTGAATTGATCTTCGTTCAAAGACTGATATTGTTTTATTATTGTTACGTTTCTTAGATATTTATTTATTGTGATAGTTTCTCAGTGTAGATTAGTATGACTAAAGTTACCAAAAAGTATTACCTTTTATAATGTATTAGTTTATTCCAAAACTTGTGGCTATGATATCTCAAATCACGTTCAAATTAGTACCTTTTAATATTTTAATGAATAACATAAGTTGTACTTAGGTAAAAGATTTCTTGTAAATATTTATATGTAAATTCTTACTGTTCCTGTATATAGTATTTAAGTTGAAATTAGTTTTAAGTTAACGAGGCTATTGGTGAAAAGAATATAAAGATCCAAAATTAATTAAATATATTTATGTTGTTTTATTTCCTTTTTGTGATAATAGATAAATATAATGAAATTACAATAAATTCAAATACGAGCATTACTGAAGGATAGAAAGCCTGAATATATTTTTCAATCTTTAACATTTAGTTAAACAAGACAAAAATCACAAATAAAATAACGTATAATACAACCAACTAAAAAAAACTGCTTATTCCTATATCTACTAAATCAGCTTCACACTGTACTCCGCACGCAGCGGAGCAGGCAGAGGGAACTTAGTGCTGGGTCACTCTGTTCTCCACTTTTCTATAAAACATAATAAATATTTAGATAGAATAAAATATCTAGAGTATTATATACCGTATATTAGTGAAAAACATAGTTCACGGACAATGCCAATTAGAAAGGCTCATGCGTGTAATAGCTTCGTGCGATATTATAAACACTATTACGAAGGGAACGCAACCTAGAAAATTAATTATAATCATATGTTAGACGGACGGACAAACGAAAGTGAATAAATGATGGCACAAATTATATATTATTAAGGTTATTTTTTTTAATTCGAAATAGTCATGTTAAGTTTTGGAGTTTTTTTTTTGTTTTTTTTATATTATGTTTTTTTTATATTATGTTTTGTTGATATTTACTAAAGAAATAAGAGTCGAGCCGCAGGAGCACAAACATGCGATTGTAAACGCAACAAGCTGTTGGTTCGATTCCCACTCGAAGAAATTAAATATTATGTAGGTAATATTTCATTTCTTCGAGGCGAGGCAAAATCTGGCGTTGAGTTCCGCCACTCAAATCACAGTGCCGAAAAATTCGGCAGAAAGTGGGGAACGGAGTGTCTTAACACTGACTTCCCAGGTTCCCTCTATTTACTATGCTATGTGCAGGATACAGCGTGAAGCTAAAAAAAAAGAAACTTGGCTTTCATAAGAATATTTTTGTAGTTTCAATCATAAAACATTCACATACACTGTATATGAATAAATATACGATTATTACATTAAAAAAAATATTATAAACGAATCTAAACACATTTAGAAACAAAAACAATATTAATTTTAATAATTACTACAAAATTAATTAAAACACTAAATTAGACAAATCTTCCAGTCGTTTTATATGGTAAGACACATTTATATACATTTCAAGTGAGTCGACAGCTAGTAATTATTAATAATTATTTCATAAATGATTTTAATGATAATACAACAACAAGTATATTGGAATTATGTAGATTTGAAACGTTACGCCATCTAGTAGATGGTGCCTGAACTGTCAAATGTCACTAACTTCAACACGATGTCGCTACAGGTCTTACGTAAACATAATTTTAACTAAATTTTAGAAGGAAAGTCCATATAAAGTGTATTTTGGACACTAGCCACTGTAAACGCGAGAGATAATGGATTCGATTCCCATTCGAGGAAATAAAATATTTAATAGGAGTGAAACTCCCTCGCTCTGGTAAGGAGGCAAATGGCGGCGTTGAGTCCCGACACTCTACACGTGATTTTCGCTAAGTGCAGAATACGGCGTGAAACTAACAAAATTAAAACAACAATAACCTGGTATGAGGCCGGTCGTGGCGCAGCGGCACGAGGTGTGACTGCAAAACCGACTGGTTGTGGGTTCGATCCCCACTCGAGGAGATGAAATATTTACTTAAATTTATATTTCCATTTCTTCGCTCTGGTGTCGAGGTTAAGCGCGGCGTTGAGTTCTGCCACTTAACACGCAATGCCTCCAGAATTCGGCAGAAAGTGGGGATCGGAGTGTCTTAACACTAGGTTCCCTCTGCCTACCCTGCTGTGTGCGGGATACAGCGTGAAGCTAATTTAATTTTTAATTTTTTTATAACCTGGTATTTAAATATAAGAACAGGATTACATTAAACCAAAGCAGTGACAATGTTTTTATTACTTTGTCACACGTAATGATTCATGCAGCTGCAAGCTTAAAACTTCAAATCAGATTACGATAAAAGCTGGTATAATTTTTTTAAGACCAAAAATATTTACGAGGCCGTCGTGGCGCAGTGGCACAAGCGTGTGACTGTAAGGGGACTATTGTGGGTTCAATTTCCACTAAAGGAAACTAATTATTATTCATTAATATCTTCATTTCTTCGTACTCGTAACAGGGCAAAAAGCGCAGCATTGAGTTCCGCCACTCAACACGCTATGCCTGTAAAATTTAGCGAAAAGTAGGGAACATACAGTGTCTTAACACAAGGTTCCCTCTACCTACACTGCCACACGCGGGATACAGCGTGAAGCCATATTAAAAAAAAAACTAATATTTTGTTTAATCGATCATTTACAAGAATTAGAAGCATAGAATTGCCTAAGATTAGTCCGCTTTGACAGATGTTGCGAGCCTCTCGCAACTTCTTGCCAGTGCCCGCAATTTGCCAGTCAATGAAAATTGCACAAATCCGTTCTGATTGAGGGCTAATAGCTGACGAAATCGCTCGCCCGCCTTTCCCAGGACTATTTCGAATGTATCCCGAAATCGATTTCGAATAATCGGTCGAATGTTCTCTTCACTCTTTTGTCCCAATTAAAAGCAATTCAGTGAGGATTAAAGTCGAATTTGTAGGGCTTAGCCGCCATATTTCAAGTGATTTCGCCTGTCATGCGCCCGCGCAGACTGACTGACGTTCGTGTTGATTTATGAGCGTGCCTTATTGATTTATCGAATGTAATTAGGCGGTTCTATTCGATTATATGTATCGATTTTGTTTAATTAATAAGTAGCTTCGACTTTTCTATGAGGTAGTTTGGATGGAGGTAGTTTTAAACTGTTTGTAATTGACGGTTGTAAATTAAATTTTATTGGATTTTATGATTTTTCTTTTCTTTTTCTAGTCTGGATAGTAATAAATGTAGTTTAACTATTTCAGTAAGTACTTCTTCGCGTTGTACTGAATATTTTCGCTTCGCTCGATGTTACAAAAAATATTTTGAAGTATTTTAGAAAATATATTTTTTATGGCTATTCCAAAAATAACTTAAAATACTAACTCAATTTAATATTATCTATATAACAAAAATAGAACTAAGTTTTGAATATGTGAATAGCAAATAGTTAGCATATTTCTACATTCACTTGATTTATATGTCACTATCTCACAAATTAAAATAATTTACTGGTTACAGTAGAAAGTTTACTTCGAATATTTATTTTTCTAACCCATACCAGTAATACAAGCATGTGTTAATTAGATTTTTTACAAAATTCAAGATTGTAAAACCGACTGGTTGTGGGTTCGATTCCCACTCGAGGAGATTAAATATTTACTTAAATTTATATTTCCATTTCTTCGCTCTGGTATCGAGGCTAAGCACGGCGTTGGACTCTGCCACTCTACACGCAATGCCTCCAGAATTCGGCAGCAAGTGGGGAACGGAGTGTCTTAACACGGCGCGGGGACCTATCCCCTCTGCCTACCCTGCTGTGTGCGGGATACAGCGTGAAGCTGATTCAGATTTTTTATTTATTCAAGATCATAATGTACATCTCGCGTGCTAATATAGAGATTTCTAAATATAATAAAATTATTTAATGAAGATCACATCGCCCGTAGCGACGTAACGACCAACTGAAGTAGCACTAGAACTAACGAATTATTTTTAGATTTATTACTTTTAGGAAGGTATGTATGATGTTTGATTATAATATAATATCGTATGATTGAAAGACGTTTTGATGGAGATTTATGTTTAGCTCTAAGCGAGGTTTTAGTTTTTGATCCGATTATTTTTTATCGTGCGGAGCTGTTGTTTCTGCGTTTGGCGTTATAATTGTTAAGTGATTTGGGGTTTTTTAATCGGTTATAATAATTTGTGTTGGGATCTATCTATGGTTCGTTTAACATACGGCATTTTAGATATAACCATCTGTATGGAAAATGAAAAAGTGCAAAAAGAGATTAAAAAAAGTATAATTTCAAAAGCTAAACAACACGTAGAAAAGAACAATTAAGTATTAAATTAATTAGAAGCCGTCGTAACGCATGGTCAGAACCTTCGGGCTGTAAACGCGACGATTGTGAGTTCGATTCTCAATCTGGGGAATGAAATATATACTATTTTCATTTGGTCCTCCACTCGCAGTATTGAGTTCTGCCAATCACCAACAAAAAAGAAAACGGAGAAGAAAACCTCTTCACACTAGATTATTTCTGTTGAAGAAATTAGAAAAAATAACTTGTAAAAATTATTATAAATAAACCTTTCAGAAAATTGATTTCTTCAAATATTAAAACAAAATTATTAATACATTAGTATATTAGCCCTAAAAATATTATTGTACTCTTCGCACGCGCCACCAGGTGCACGCGATATTGATTGGCATCTGTCAATCATCGTATCGGATATAATAGGTTCGATTTCAGCCAATTAGATGGACGGACGCACCTACCGATGAAATGTAAAATTTGATTTTGTGGGGTTGAATATATATGAGAAGGTTTTTACCTCTTTAAAAGCTTAAATGTTGTTTATGTGTTAAGGGAAAGAAAATATTTCGAAATGTATATTTAAAAATTACAGGTATATTTAAAAATTACAGGCACAAAGTGTGACTGTAAAACCGACTGGTTGTCGGTTCTATCCCCATTCGAAGAGATAAAATATTTACTTAAATTTATATTTCCACTTCCTTCGCTCTGGTGTCGAGGCAAAGCGCGGCGTTGAGTTCTGCCACTCAATACGCAATGCCTTCAGAGTTCGGCAGAAAGTGAGGAACAGAGTGTCTTAACACTAGGTTCCCTCTGCCTACACTGCTGTGTGCGGGATGCAGCGTGAAGCTGATTTTTTTATATTAAAAAAATGGATATAATGTAACCATAGGACTTACTTGGCTAGAGCGCTTCGATGCAAAAGTATTAAAATCGCTATTAGGCGAGTTATAAAAGCTGTGACAAAACTATGTTCGAGACGTCACATCAAATTGAAAAGGGCAAGGTTGGTTTATATTAGAAAGGAAAATATGTATTTTTTCTTAGATTTTTTTTTAGAAAAGATTTACTTTAATATTAATATATTTTAAGTTACTTATATTAAAAATCCTATACCAATACCTTGACTTACAAAACAAAATACATAATCTAATCAAAGCAAATCTAAGGTGTTAAAATACAATACCTAAAATAGAAAAAAATATTTTTTTATTAACAAATACAATAGAAATAACGGATTCATATTTACTTAAAAATGTATCCTCTTAACGTGGATACTTACCGTTAATCTTTGAAAATCACAACAAGGCGAAATTAAGACCTACGGATTATAATTTTTTAAACAGGTAATACAAAATGGATATGTGTATATACATTTATGAATAATATTAGTTTAATCTTTTGTCAAAGCTATATAGAGAAATGGGGAAGTGCGATGGTCGTGGGTTCGAAACTCGTTCAAGACAATATGTTCTATTCTGTATTGTTATTTGATTATGGTGTTTCGAACGTAGGTATCAGTTGAGCATTTATCCCTTTGCTAATGTCATTTGGTATGTAAAACTCATTAAAGAGAATATACAGTGAAAAATAGATATTATTACAGAATAGGAGAATAAGGTAATTTTGATGGTTAGATCTTTTTCTGTACCCTGGTGTCAAAATGCAATGCAGTCAAATATTATTAATAATCTTAATATAAAAAACATGCAGATGTTTCGCCAAAAAAGGAGAAAATAGAGTTTTTTTTCTATATACAATAAGTAAATATAAAGAAATTAAAGAAATATGATAAATAAAACAATAGCAATATACCTATTAAAGCACACGAAGATACGTCAAGAATGACAGCCTCTTAAAAAAACGGGAGATTCTATGAAGGAGTGCGGTTTTAAAATTTTTTACCAAGAAAAACACGTTGCGTGCGTATAATTACATAGATGTATTTTTAATTTGTAATTGTTCAAAATTTTTAGAACTAACAATTAACCGGATAACTATAGAAGGGTTCGAGAAATCTCTCAATCAGCTGCAACAAAAATCAGGTAAAGCGAAATGTTTCTCAAAATAGGCGTATAATTATGAAGAATCAAACCGTGGACCCTGTGGTCGGTGCCGGCTATTAAATTTAGCTCAAATGCGGTTATAATAGTCCCGAAATCTTTGTAAAATACAACAAAATAAATGTAATTTTATTGTGACTTCAAAATGATTTTCATATTTTTTTTGGTAGCGTGCTTTCCGCTTGAAATTTTTGTTTTGTTTGACGTTTTAATAATAAAAATGTATCATTTTGACAGTTTTATGTTGAAATATTATTAAAATGGTATGCGAATTTGCTATGTGTAAGAACATGTGGGGTATGAGTGCATTTTAATAGATTTAGAGAATAGTGATTTTTTATAATATTCTACTTAGAGCATTATTATTATTATTATTATTAGTATTTATTGTAATATATAGAATATTAAATAAATAACAGTGTTATATCGTATATATGACAGGTATATATAAGTTATTTATTATTATTTCCAATTATTGTCATTAAGCAACAGTGCAACACTCGGAAAATAATTATATTTTCCGCTGTGGTAAAATAAAACCTTGAGATTAGTCACTTAATATGTATAGCCTCAAATTCAAAGAGAAAGTGGAAAGCGTAGTGTTTTGACACTAGATATCTTAGTCCACTTCTGTAAAGGAAAAAGCTATTGTCGTAGATGAAGAATAGAACTTTTAACAAACTTCAATGTACATGTAGGTATATTAAATAATATA
This sequence comes from Heliconius erato x Heliconius himera, assembly GCA_013421005.1. Taxonomy (NCBI): domain Eukaryota; kingdom Metazoa; phylum Arthropoda; class Insecta; order Lepidoptera; family Nymphalidae; genus Heliconius; species Heliconius erato x Heliconius himera. The sequence continues at coordinate 27,170 of JAATLQ010011905.1, forward strand.
TTTTTTACACTTCCATCAAAGTTCAAACATTTATTTAAAATTAAATCATAAAACCATAATCTAAACCTTTTTTTCTTAATTATTTTTTAAATCATTATAGAATGAGTATTAAGTGTTATAAATTATATATAGATCATATATGCAATTAAATTTAGTTAATTTGAAGTTACTATTACCATTTGGCAACATTTTGTCTATTATCAAAACACGTATATTATTAAATTCTTGCAAAATAATATTAAACTACTAGGCAATTCTAACAAAATTACCCAAAAGTAATTCTGATATTAACTAATAGGTGATTTACTGGCGCCACCGATTCGAACCCACACCCTTAACGGTCAACCGCAAACTAATCAAATACCCTGTCATTACGCTATAATAATTTTAAAATGATTTCGTGGGATACGACAGGAAGGAAAATGGGTAAAAGTGCGCAAGATTATAAATTAAATGTTTGGCAGTACCACCAGTAGATGACTAAAGAAAAATGTTAAATTAAGTAAAAAAATATATAGAATTAAATTTAAGAATATCTAGAATACAGTTTAAAAAAAATATAATTTTTTTTTTTTACTGTTTTGTTTAAAACGCTTTTTATCTTTTTTCTTATATAGGACTAAATTGATATTACGCAATCAATTTTAGTATAAGGCCGTCGTAGCGCAGGGGCACAATGGTGTCAATGTTGAGTGACGGTTGTGGGTTCGATCTCTATTTCTAGATGAACCTCGTTACAACGAGTATTTGACCATTTGGCATTTAATAAATTTTAAATATATAATTTTTAATTAATTATCAATACTTATTACTTTTAATATTCAACTTATATTATCAATACAACAACATTTTAATATATCTGACTTAATAATCTTTGTTGAAATACAAGGTGTTTACGGTCGACATGTCAAAAATTATGGCAACCTTTTGTCGGTTTCGTATCCAACGATCTATCATTAACCAGGGCAACCTTTTTAGTTTTTGCACTATTTTATGAATGAACATTAATGGTTACGGTTGCAAAATTGTGATTTCATTGTATTTTTATATAGCAAAAAACCGGCGAAATTCTAGTCTCTGAATCATTCGTTATTGCTGTCATTATTAATATTTGTGTTTAACTTGTTTCATTATATTTTGTTCGTGTTTTTTTTTTAGTAAGACAGAACTTAGTAAGCCGCCGCGCTTTGCTCTATCAAAGGTACGATAGAAGTTTGAACCCATAAGTATCATCAAATTTCAACCTCATTTCGAAGCCAGCCGTGGCGCAGGAGCACAAAGTGTGAGTGTAAACGCGACTGGTTGTGGGTTCGATCCCCACTCGCAGAAATGAAATATTTATTTAAATGTATATTTCCATTTCTTTGCTCTAGTGTCAAAACGCGGCGTTCACTTCCACCACTTAACACGCAACACCTCCCGAATTCAGCGGAAAGTCGGGAACGGTGTGCTTAAACACTACGATCCCTTTGCCTTCCCTGATGTGTGCAGGATACAGTGTCAAGCTGATTTGATTTTGATGTTATTTTATTTTAATCTATTGGTCTATATATAGATAAACAAGTAGTTTTACCTTATATTCGGAATTTAGCTGGGTAGGCAGGGGCCTACCTAGCTAAATTTGGATTAGGTTCCCTCTGGAACCTAGTGGAAAAACATGCCGTTCTTTACCGTTCATTCGTTCGTACGTGTGTGGTGGAACTCAAGGCGAGTCTTTGTCTTGTTACAAAAGCAATGTAATATAATAACTCATTCTTCTGAGTGGAAATCGAACCGAAAATAAAAGTAAGTATGCACGCATTATAACTAATCGAATTTTATATTATATTGCTTAACCTATTTAGACACATTTTTTCATTATTTTAAATTAAAAAAAGGAATGTTTTTCACTAGTATAAACATTATGTATGTCACGATTTCTTAATAACCTACGATAACACAGCTTTTGTGAGACACATTTTCCACATGAAATTACAATAATAGATAAACGACCAAGATTTCAGTCAGAGGTGCCCTTAACTCCTGCTTTTTAGTAAGAAAGATAAAATTTTATGGGCTATGGACACGTGCCCTATTTTTTTTATAAACAAATAGCTGTTATCCTTGTTACTATATTTTAGCTTGTAACGTTAGGTATATTAATATAGATTTATTTCTTGACGCGTTTTCCCGCATTTAACAAAACATTTCTTCGCTCTGATGTCGAAGAAGAGCGCGGCGTTAAGTTCTGCCACTCAACATGCAATACCTCCAGAAATCGGCAGAAAGTGGGGAATGGAGTATCTTAACACTAGGTTCCCTCTGCCTACCCTGCTGTGTGCGGGATACAGCGTGAAACTTTAAAAAAAACAGGGCAGATAGAAGATTCCTAATGCTCTACTTTTGCTAAATTTTGGAACATTGAGTGTTGAGTGGCGAAAGTCAACGCCGCGCTTATCTTTACCTCGAGCGGGGATCGAAATTACAAACACTACGTTTACTATAAGAAGCTGTACCACTATGCCACGATGACCTCGATATTCAAGAAATAAATAATACATATTTTGTACTGAATGTGACAATAAACTCTGTCTCTTCTAACAATTACATAAAATATTGGCCTTCACTTTTACTTTCCATATAATATGCAGGATAAAACGTGAAACTTAAAAAATATATTGGTTTATTATATTTTCGTACTTTGCTATATATTTCCTATTTATATTTTTAAGAGTATATTTTATTTATTTTAAATAAGAATGAGACTGAAAAACAATTAGTAGACGTAAAGGTGTTACAGAATTCACTGAGGCCCCTTCCTTGTACCGTTTTCATTCCTTTATATTTTTTTTTGTTTAATTTTTTTATTTTTTTTATCTGACGCTATAATTTGATTATTAATAGTTTTTCATGTAAAATGGTAATATTTTTTTCTGAGTCTAAATTTTATCTCTTTTTACATTAGGACATTTCTATGAATTCTTAAAATATTGTTATAACTATCTTTAAGGGAACAAAACACAACACAATCAAACAAATTCAATGTTCTCTTAGATTCTTTTTCTATTATATAAAACTAAAAAAAAACTCGCTCATCAATGTTAATATAATCGATCCTAGATTGACTTAGTGACCTCAAAAAAAAATCCACAAAACTCACCTGCAACAGCTACACCCAAAAACATTAAGCGCTGGCTCACGACTCGCCCCAAGCCAAGATGGTTATTAGGGATGTGCCAAGCACCTGTGTGAATATTTTCATAATCCACCTAATTAGAGGTTTGCGGATCTTCCCAAAGAACGCCGAAAGCCAAACGGTTGAGCCCCACTGTGGGGGCAATAAATTGTTCGACATTTGACCCCGCGGACCGAGTTTTTAGGGAATTCGCCCTCTAGCTGTCTTCATCCGTTGGAGCCTTTTGGAAAGTCCACAGTGTAATATCGAAAGAAATGACTTACTGATTGAAATAAATTAGGCAATTTGAAATGAATTTATATCAGCAATTACTTTTATGGTCAAGTAGGGTCATTATTTATATGTTGCTTGTTTATTTATATTTGTTTATGTATGGATTTGCTTATGATTTATTAAAAAATATTGTTTGCTGCGATTCGACATCTGGAATACAATATACTTTAACTATATTTTCTACAGAATTAAGTAAGTAATCAAAAACTAAACGATTTTTTTTAATTATTTTCGAAAATCTAAATCAAATTATGCTATACTCACCTAAATAACCTTTTATACCTAAGAGATGTGAAATAAATAAAACCTTTACAAAGTGAGTTGGTAATAAGTAATAACAACAAAATTAACGAACTCATTTGCGTCAAAAAGCAATTTTTGAGAACAAAACACGAATTGAGGCTGTTCATTGTAATATTACACCTCCAGTCCACGCTAGTCCCACATAAATTCCACGGCTTGGTTGCTCTGTGCTCACTAATGTCGAATATATTTATCGCGGTGATCGTCAACCGTGGCAGCTCGCCTAAGGCAACCCGCCTGGGCTGTACCTTTCCCACGTGTTCCGAATGCTCGGATTGCGTGTAACCTTTTGTACCTATTCCACTACATACAATTTATAAAGTTTCTTCATTATAAGAACTCCTCAGTTCGGCAGTATCCCAACTTTTATGTTCCTCATTTTGTTTATCTGTGGCGCCGATGATGTATTGTATGGTATAGTGGGCACCATCGTGTATAGCTGCTTAAGTGGATCTACCGTTTGCTCCAGGCTAGATCTCGGTTCTCACCTTTGGCTTTATGACTGTGGGATTTGAGGTTGATTTTTTTGTGGTAAATTAAATTTTTAAAGCTTCTTCCTATTTAGGATTTGGAAGGTTGTTTGGAACTGTATAAGTTTTGACAAAAAAAACGTTTATAAAGTCATCATGATCAATTATTCGATCATTGTTTTAATAATCTTTTAGTAATATATTAGTGCATTTGTTTTGTAATTAAAACGAAATATGGATATTACGAAATTAAAACGTACTTTTTTGATTGATTAATTTATTTCGATTCGTTTCATACTATTTTGATGCTCAATTAGTAAATCTAACTGAATCCAAAAGAAAGTTTTACGTATAAGCTACATTAGCTTGTCCAGAAAACGCAAAATTTATAGGAAATTAATAAAGGCCAGTCACCGCGCAGTGGCACAAGCGTGTAAACGCGTTGTGGATTCGAGTCCCCGAAATGAAATTCTTAATATTTTCATTTCTGGTTCTCTGGTATCGAAATGAAGCGCAGCGTTGAGTTCCGCCACTCAACAAGCAATGCCTACTAATAATTTTGTATACTAGTGTCCTAACGCGGCGAAGCATACTCTGTCTACCCTGCTACTTGCAGGCTACAGCATGAAGCTGAAAAATAACTAGTTCTGGAAATTTGAGCAATTGATATTCCTAATGGAATCTTTATTTGTCAATCATATACACATGAATCAAGACAGTATGTAGCTACTACCTTTCTTTAATTTAAAATTTGAAACATACCAAAAGTTGTTCTAGACTGAGATCCTGATTCATCATAAAAAAAATCGATTAAGCCCAGCCCATCGCTTTCTACCCACATTCCTACAGGTGATCATAAAGAAACATTTGTGTCTCAAGAATTTTCACCTATAAAAGGACAACGTAATGGGACCGTAATGGCTAGGCAATTACAATGCAAAGCCGATAGTGATTGCTGGCTTACGAATTATTCGGTAATCGATCGTTCACTGTAATAAAGGGATTTCTGTCTATAGAATTTATCGGAGGTTTGAGATGTTTTGAGGTTGAGGCGAAGATGTTTTTTTTTGGAACGTTGATTAATAAGTTGGTTTGCTAGTTGTGGAGCAGAGGCATAAACTGTGACTGTAAACGTGACAGGTTGTGGGTTCGATCTCCTCTCGAGGAAATTGAATATTTAATAATTTTATTTCTTGGCATTGAAATAAAGGTGGAAGTAAAACAGGGACAAATAAGGATAAGATGATTTATAAGTATTTCAAGTATAGTTGATATTATGGTTAGAGGGCTAACTCTACATAACGTACATAAAACTTTTAATTTGGAAATAAAAAAAAATATTTTCACTGAGGCTGTTATGGCGTTAAGTTACGCGATATTGCGTGGTAAGGAAAGTCGGGAAGAAGTATCTTAAAACTACCCTAAACCTCTGCCTACTACGCTATATGTAGAAAAATATTTGCAAGATTTTATTAAGAAACTTTAGTTACAACTTTATACAAGCAATTCAGAAAAAGACGAATGTTACAACTAGTCTCAATAAATGAACATTGAAAGTGAGTAAGAACATTAAGTCTGACTTTTTGTTTGGATAATAACACTCTTTAACATATGAAGCATTTAGTTATAAGAAATTCTTCAAGTAAGTATAGTTTACTAAAGGAATGTTAATGTTGGAAGATTATTTAATACATTCCTGCGTATAATGGAATAATTTGATAGACTAAATTTAGAATATATTCTAATAACATGATTTTAAAGGCTATACGGCGTTGAGTTCCGCCACTTAATTTATAATGCCTCCATAATTCGGCGGAAACTGGGGTACTGAAATGATGTAATAAGAACGGAGTGTCTCATCACTAGGTCCCTCTCTTTACTATTTTATGTGCAGAATACAAAAGCTTGAAGCTAAAAAAAAATGTTGTAAAAAGGATTTTTTGACTAATTTTAGTATTATTTTTTAAATATATTTTACTTCAGTGGTATGTAGTGTCATAAATTTATGTAAAGGTACTTATTGTAATTCATTTAAAATCATTGTTTTTGCTTTATAAATATACCTAATTGTTACTTGTGATGTAGGTTCGATGATTATGAGTTCCGTTCTACTCAGGGAAATGATTTTACATTTTGCTACGATACTTACGACGCGACATCTCAAAAATTGGGCGAAAAACTAAACACTAGATTTTTCTACATATAAAGCGAATCTAATAAAAAATATAATAGTCATAGGTAATATAGTTCAATAATTCTTACCAAAAAATCTTATTACCAAAAAAAAAAAACAAAAATGGCACCAACCAAACTTAATCTAAAAAGTAATCCAGTAAACCCCAATACCCTATAATAAGATAGATTCCACCCAAACAGTCCCCAATACCGGCGTGAGAAAATAACCTTCGGCGCAACAGTGACCACTTCTTTATGATATATGGCCCTAAACGTGCCATTTAGCGCTTACGCATCCATTTCTAAGTATAGTGGGGCAAGTAGGGAAAAAAATGTAAACACAACATTGTACGAATTCAATAATTAGATTAAGTTTATAATGAGGGGGTGAGTCGCTCGCGGCGACGGCGCGCCGTTCGAATCCGCCCCGTGGAGCCTTAGGCGGTCCCTTTTGACCTTATTTGTTTTAATTACCGACTATGGTCTTTAGGGCAGCAGGTAACTTTGTTCTAGCCGAAAATTGTGGCTAATTGGCGGTAGGTAACGTTTTGGTTAGGTCAGGTGTAGGCGGGTGCCTAGCTGTAATGGTAGCGGTAGAATGTTTATTAGAGGAAAAGTATTTCTTGAAATTATGAGGTATTTTTTTTTTAGCTTCACGCTGTATCCCGCACACAGCAGGGTAGGCAGAGGAAACCTAGTGTTAAGACACTCCGTTCCCCACTTTCCGCCGAATTCTGGAGGTATTGCGTGTTGAGTGACGGAACTCAACGCCGCGCTTTCCCCTCGACACCAGAGCGAAAAAATGAAAATATAAATGTAAATAAATATTTCATCTCCTCTAGTGGGGATTGAACCCACAACCAGTCGATTTACAGGCACACTTTGTGCCACGACTGGCCTCACTGCACTGAGTTACTTGATAGATTTATTAAAGACATTGTGGCGCAGTAGGTATTGCTTGTCTGTAAATGCGGTGGTAGTGCGTTTGGTCCCGGCTCTGATAGACAAAGTGCGGCGTTGCACACGTAAGGTAGCGAATTGGGCTGTAAAACATAGAAAGGAGTGTCTTAACTCTATGTTTTTTCTCATATCCTTTCTGCATTCGGGCACAATGCATTAAACTTTTAGCTTAACGTTTTAAAACAGATAGTTTCTATAAACAGTATCATTTCTTTAGGAAACTATTCGTGCTTCCACATTTTTGAAATATAATTCTGAATGTCCAACTAGATGATTATTTTTATTTTTTTAGCTTCATACAATTATTTTTTTTTAGGGTTCCGTATCTTTTAAGGAAAAACGGAGCCCTTATAAGATCACCTTGTTGTCCGTTCGTCTGCCTGTCTGTCTGTCTGTCTGTCAAGAGCCTTTATCTAAAGTACGCTTGGAGATATCGAGTTGAAATTCAAACCATATACTCAGATCTAAGGCCCCATGATTTTCTAAAAACGTATATTCTAAACGTATGTCTACATTTACATAAAAAAAGATATAGTTTATAATTATAGACTCTATAAAGAATGAAAGTTAATAGGATACTTTCGCTTGACTTAGTTCAGGAAAAAATCTGAAACTATACATTTATGGTAAAAAAAAAATTAGCTTTATAAGGGGGACAAAATTTGGTATTAAAGCCTCTTCAGTTCAAGTGATGAAAGGGCTTGGTGTAAATATTTTATTAATTTATTATGACGCGCTAATTGTACGGAATCCTCGGTGGGCGAGCCGGACTCACGTTTGTCCGGATTTTTATTTTTATAGTTATAAAAACGCTTTTGGCAACTATACCCAAAAGCAAGCAGAACATTTATTGAATGTTGCATGCCGTAATTTATATTTATATAGATTGCATCTAAATTTTAATTGTATGTAATTGCAGTTAATAAGTAATAATTGGCTTTCCCACTTGTTAAAGCATTTTAATTAATGATACTTATACAGAATTCCAAACATTTCTTAAATATTTATTATTAAATATTAAATATGGAGTGTTTCGCGACTCAGGACAAAAAAAGGCGGAAAATGGAGTGACCTAACACTAAATGCTCAAATTAAAATCTTTAGATATAATAAGAATCGATACAATTACAAGCAATGACAAGAAAAAAACTTAGTTAAAATACGATTTACCAACATCACTCACCCATCCAGTTCGGGCAGGTAATTTAAAATTACTTACAGATTATTGACAACTCATTTAAAATAGCTGAAACGGTTTTGCCCGGGGCTCTTGCGTTTAGTTTCTTGTTTACTTCGCGTCGAGTGCTCCTCATTCATCAATCCGGGCAGTGAACTTATGCAAATAAAAAAAATGAGCTTTACGCTGTATCCAGCATACAGTAGGGTAGGCAGAAGGAACCGAGCTTAGACACTCCGTTCCCCTCTTTCGCGACGCGAAATTATTTGAATTTGAATTTGAATTAAAAAATAATAATCCCATCCCTCAAGTAGAGATCGAACTCACAACCGTGGCGTTACAGTTCACAATTCACCTTTTTTTATAATTTTTTAAGTGTACACACTTAGAAAAGAAAAATACTTTTTACTTCTAAATAGTCACACTCTTGTGCCGCTGCGCCACGACAGCCTCAACTTTTGTAAAATGACAAATATTTTATATTTTCATTTTAGAAAACTGTTCGTTTGTGTGTCTAGTTGTTTGTGTAGCTTCTAGGGGCTTCACGGTTGCATAAACAAAATATTACAATAAGATCTTTGATTTTCGCGATTATGTACTACACATTTTAAATGAATCATCCTGCCAGAATTCAGGCCCGTTTCCAGTTAAAAATAGTTTCATTTAAAACATAATATTATGTTATTACGTATCATCTTATACATTGAAAAGCTAAAAAAATATTGTATGAAACAACAACTGTACAAGAGAAGAAATTATAATATAAATTAAACTTTTTACTGCTTTATAAAGATTTTTATTTCTATAACTTCACGCTGCATTCCGCATATGCTATATGCGGCAAAGGAAACCTAGGAACCAAATGTGAAGACACTCCGTTTCCATTAAGATACTTCCGAAGCTACTCCGGAGAGTGGGGACTCTCCGCCGAATTCTTTGGGCACTGCGTGTTGAATGGCGAACTTTAACCTACCAGAGCTAATATTTCTTTATTTTTTTTCCTGGAGTGGAAATGGAATCCACCACTATGCACTACGATTAGCCTCAATATTGATTTAATTTATTTAATTACAACTATTTATTTTACATTTACTTCTTTTATAAATTATTACATTTCTTCATCATTTTTCAAATGGGAAAAAAGTAGAGAATGGATAGTTAAAAATATTTGATTTTTAGTATAATTTAAAAAAATATACCTTCTTAATTCTATATTCATATAATACAAGTATTTACGCCATATAAAATCCTATATGTTAATAAGAACTTATCGCGGCTCCCGTCACGGCGGCTAGTCACGGTAACAAGAGAAATGTGCTATTTTTCAATTGAGAACGCCTCCTTGAGCAACGAAGATAGGCTGTACCGATTATACCTTGTTATATATTACTGCTTTTCTTGAGATCTAAGATAGTTAAATTACTAAATACGATTTACTAATTGGAAATGGAAATGGTAGGTACACATGTATAAAGTTTTGATTATGTTGATAGTTGGTATAGTAAATGAATTATAATATAGTATTATTATTAAGGAATGGAGAAATATCATTGTACGCCTCCACGGCACACAGTGGCATAGAGTTTGATTATAAACTCGATGGTAGTGGATTCAAATCCCAATCTTTTAATAAATTTTCTTAATTTTTTAACTCTAGCATAAAGAGAAAGCGCGCTGTTGAGTTCCGCAATATCTATCTTATATACGCAATATCTCCAAAATTAAACAAGCGGTGGGAAACGGAGTGTTTTAAAACTGGGTTTCCCCCTATTTACTCTGTTATATACTAGATATAGAATAAACCCTAAAAAAATATTATCAAAGAAAATAAAATCATTGTTTCTGAATTAATTAGGTATCTACTAATATTACCTAAGTATTCCAACAGACAATCTAGTATAAAATAAAATAAATATATCAGTACATACATTATTTCTCAAAACTCTCATATGTTTTCACCTACAATCAAATCTATATGACATTTATATAAGAACGTATGAGAACTGGCCGTATGAGGGTCAAAGTTCATATTACAAATTACAAGTCGGCACTGTACGTGATCTTGACAATTGGCTAAGAAGACAATGGGTGTCATCTCAGACGCTAATTTAATATCATATTCTGATATGTGATGGGGGAAAGTCGATGAAAGTTTATTTTAGTTTTAATAAATAATTATGGCATATATATATGTACGTACTTTTTAGCTTTTTAGGCTTTACGCTGTATCCCGCGTATAGTCGGGTAGGCAGAGGGAACCTTGTACTGATAGACTCTGTTCTCCGGTAAGTTGTAGCGGTACCAAATTTCGTTGCGTGTTTTTGAAACAAAATAATGCTTTCTATCATACGTAATTATTATTTGCATTTGTGGGTTATTAAAAATTTTAAAAATTTTGTTAAGTAGTTAGGCCAGTCGTGGCGCAGGGGCACAACATGTGACTGTAAAACCGGCTGGTTGTGGGTTCGATCCCCACAACTAGCCGGAAAATTTAATTAAATATCACAATATTTCTCTTTAATACTAAGATACCGAATTGAAAAGACGATAGAAGCGGGTACGACATATTCAGGAATTGGCCCGCCCTGTTAAGAAAAAGCACAGCGTTCAGTTGCACCATACAAGACGTAGTGTCTCGAAGTTCCCTATATACATGACTAAAAACATAATACTGAAACTAGAACATTCACAAACATATAATAAAATACAACAATAAATTACCATATCTACACACAACGTCAGCTTTAAAGCCTTCGTATGGCGTCATGGTTAAACTACGGTCGGGGTCAGAAAATGCATATCAGTATTACATAAGCCTGATCTGATTGCACCTACTTGGTGGGCGTGGCGGAGTGGGCGGAATCGCATTCTAAAATTCAAATTACTAGTTGCGACTCACGCGAACACTTGCGTATATAAAAAGTGAAGTTAAACTTGGTGAACGGAGTTGTAGCGGAACTAATTTAAGTTTAGTTAGTAAATGTTATTTTTTTTAGTTTCACGCTGTACCCCGCATGTAGCAGGGTAGGTAGAGGGATCCAGGGAATCTAGTGATAAGATACTCTGTTTCCGTTAAGTTCTGTTCTCCACTTGCCAACGAATTCTGAAGGTATTACGTGTTGAGTGGCTTAACTCAACGTCGTAGTTTGCCTCTTTATCAGAGAGATGAAATGGAAATATTAAATATATAATTTCTATGAGTGGGAATCACAACCACAATATATGCGTTTATAGTTGCACGCTTGTGCCTTGCGCCACGACTGGCTTCGAAATGTTTTTATTTGAAGCTAAATGTTATAATAGTTAAGGACATCATAATGGAGCAGATAGGAAAAGTTGAAAGGCAAAGCAGAGCAATGAGAAGTAAACTTACAACCTGGTGGTTGTAAGTTTAATTCCCATGGTGGGTTGTAAGTTTACTTCCCATCTAAGTTTTGTTATAGAAATAGTTTCCGTAGTCGACATAGTGCGGCGTACAGTCACGCTTCCAAACCGAAATGTTCTAAAATGAGGAGAAAGTGGAAATCTGATGGTGATTTAACACTGGGTTCTATTTGTCTACTTGCAATAAATAAAAATCTGAAAGGATATAAAGGTATTGTAAAAATACTGTAATAATTAAAAAAAAAAATCTGTTATAGTCTGAGCAATCAGGACAATCCTTCATTAAAGTTTAATAGACTCATAGTCATAGTCTACCCAGACTTTTCAGGAATCTATCCAGAATCTATCTTAAAAAATACATTTTGACGCTCATATCAGCTTCTAAATTAATTTTTGCAATGCAAAAACATTACTGCAACTATCTCTGAGTAGTCTAATACTTTATTATTTCTAAAAAACGATTATTAAAACAAAACTTAGTCATAATTTAGATTCAATTTGTTTCATAGATTTTGCAACTGCATTGTCTATTTTAAGAGTACAACTTTACAGATCATAGAATATGACTGCTTTTAATTTTTCTACACTCAGAGCTGGAAACTTTTGGCATATTTATTTACAACAGCACCAGTCCTATCAGGTCTTAGTAGGTTCAATCCCTATCATCGGGACTCCAAATTGCCATTTACGTCCACCTTGACTCCAGTATATTTTACATAAGATTTACAGACGATGCTGGGCACCCAATTCATTCTTTTATACCATTTTTATAGCAATGTATGCTTGGTAATTTTTTATGTGAAATTAAATAATCTGTTTTCTTCACTTTTCTTAGCAAAATTTGCCATATATTGCATATATTATATAATATATAACCTAAAGATTTGGGGATGTTACCATAAAGTTTTCGTGGAGAGCTCATATTTTTCAAAACAAAAAGCAAATATAGCATATATGCAATATGTTTAATTTGAGTATGTTTTCAAAAAACATTAACAAAAAAATTCAAGAATTTTTTTTATGCTCCGCGGAGTTGTTAGCGTTCTCAAGCTTTGTTACATAAATATATATATATATATATATAATAAATAAAAAGTAACTACAAATTGTCAAAAACCTATCAGACAACAATCCATTACAAAATGTTATTGCCCAAACATGACATTTAATAAAAATAATTTTGCATGGCTAATATCTCGAAAATGGTAAAACTACGGACTATGCATTATAGGGTAAAAGTAGTTTATAGTGGCCTCCCTCGGTAATTATACTGTATATTAAAACAAAACGGTTTCAGTTTCGGCCGAACTTAACAGCAAAGCCGACAAACAAAAAAAGCAAAAAACAAAACTCTACTATAAAGTAACACGAAAAGAAAACATTTTGAGAATCACTAAATAATGACTCGATCGTATTAACAAATTTGTCGTATAAATCAATTTTAATTTAATTTAAGGCGGCCAAAGAAGGTGATATCGCGTGCTTACCTTCACTTAATACCAGCTTCCATTTACTTAAGGGATATCTCAATTTTATTCAATAAATTGAATTGATTGCTATAATAATCGTCATCAGTCATCGGACGTAGTGTTTTATTATTCCGTACTTCGCGTGTGGACCCGCTACTTGTGTTAGCACGCGATGTTTTTGTATTAAAAAAGTAAATATTCGCCTAAGGCCGTTTGTGTACACGTTGCAAGTGTATTTGTTGTTGTATATTATTTGGACTATATTAGTTTTTATGGTTGAGGCCAGTCGTGGCGCAGCGGTATGAAGTGTGACTGTAAAACCGACTGGTTGTGGGTTCGATTCGAGGAGATGAAATATTTAATTAAATTTATATTTCCATTTCTTCGCTCTGGTGTCGAGCGCGGCGTTGAGTTCTGCCACTCAACACGCAATGCCTCAAGAATTCGGCAGAAAGTGGGGAACGGAGTGTGTGCTGTGTGCGGGATACAGCGTGAATGATTTTTGATTTAATTTTTAGTTTTTATGGATTTATAGTAGTAGAATAATATTGTGATAGTTTTGTGTTTTCGATTCCCACTCGAGGGAGTGAAATGTTTGATATTTCTTTGGTTTGTAATCTATCTTTTTTAACTTTACTCTGTATCGCACAGTGTGGTGTTAAAAAAAGAAAAGAAAAAAGGAGCATATCTACATAATATGCACATACATACGTGCAAGGAAAACTGCTGTATCCCGCACATAGCAGAGTACGCAGAGAGAACCTGGTAACCTACTGTTAACACTCTGTTCCCGTTAAGACACTTCCGTTTCCCTTCCGAATTCTGGAGGTATTGCGTGAGTGGAATAAAATTAAACGCTTAATAAAATTCAATCAACATTTTTTACGATCGCTAACTATACATTATTACCTAATGTATTTTTAACTTGTGAAATCTACTTTAAACATATAACATTCACTTTCCAATATATCCTATACGTGATATCATTTACATACTCCAACCGAACGTTCCCAAGCACTTCCCCTAAAAGCGCTTATCGAAGCTTCTCACAGATCATGGGAACCTCAATCAGCTAAACTATTTTAATGTCCACCGATTACCAACAATCAATACCGTATTCCCACTGTACACTGTCATTAATGCTTATAACATTGTGTTTCGAACATTTGCAGGTTGATATTGGTTATTTTTTTTTACAATTAAGTATTGTTTCTTCTGTGTATTAAAGACCGTTGTGGCGCGGTGGTACAACGTCTGACTGTATAACGAGACGGTTGTGAATTCGATTTCCAAGGGGAAGTAATTATTTACATTTTCTTGCTCTGGTTACAAAACAAAGCGCTGCAAAACAGAACCGATCCGTCGGAGTCCCGTTTCTGAACACACAGTGTCTCTAAAATTAGATGGAAAGTGAGGAACGGAGTGTTTTAACACTAGGTAACATCTGTCTAAGGATAAAACGTAAAGCTATAACTATTATACTTAGAGATGTATGAATTTCTATGGGGCAAGCTTAGTGGTCTTTATGATTACTCAATGATGCGTGTTGGGTGGCGACACTCAACCCAAATGAGGATAGGTATATGTCTTTTTCTTCTGACGTCAAGTGTATATTTAGAAGATTTTCTATAATTATTAGGTGTGTAATTGAAATAGTAGTAGATTTGTTTTATAATTTTTTTTATCATCTTCACGCTGTATCCCGCACACAGCAGGATAGGCAGAGGGGACTTAGTGTTAAGACATCCCGTTCCTCACTTTCCACCGAATTCTGGAGGCATTACGTGTTGAGTGGCAGAACTCAACGCCGCGCTTGCCCTCGACACCAGAGCGAAGAAATGGATAAATTTAAATAAATAGTACAGCCTCCATTTGGATCGAATCCACAACCAGTCGATTTTACAGCCACACTTTGAGCACCTGCGCCAAGACTGGCCTCAAATCTATTATTTAATAAAATGAATATTATACAGCGTTTACGGTATAATTCAGGTTTATACGGAAGGGTTGGGAATACCTTGATACAACTATAAAATAACGCTAATCTACAATTTCTTCATTATATATTTCTTTTATAAGTTCCGTGGGAATGGAATAATAAAAATCAGGAGTTCTGACTCACTAACTTCGTCTCAAAATTTCTCGTAAAGATTAAAAATATAAGAACACCTTTGATTGTTGATTGCTTATATCGATCGACTCATGCTAAATATTGCAGTCAATGGTGGCAGATTAAAATCTCTCTTGTCAGATTTAAATTCGATACACTACGAAATGTTACATGCGATCGTGCAGGAAACACCTTTGTAGATATTTGACATACTTTGTTTCTGTTTCACGCTGTATCCCGCATATAACAGGGTAAGCTGGGGGAATCTAGGGACCTGGTGTTAAGACACTCCGTTTTTTTCATTTTCTTTCTGCCATTTCTGTTTTGTCCATTTTCTTTCTGCCATTTCCACTTACTACCATTCTCAATAATTATTATAAAGCTGAAGAACACGTTTGGTTGAACGCACTAACCACAGAAACTGCTGCTTCAATTTTTTTTGCGTTATATAATCCATTTATCAAAGAAGTCTTTAGATTTTCTAACTTATAGGCTATATCACGTCACGTTTTTCTTTTTGATTGATCCCAATGTACCTGCGGAGAGCAGAGAGCACGTTCAAAGTGTCCAAGGCTGCTCTGCTTTTAGTTATTTCCTTTTGACTACGAAGGCGATCTCGCATATAGAAGCTAGTAACTTGTCATTGCACTTAGAACATGCTTTTATTAGAGTTATAGCTATGTAATAAAATATAAAAATCTGGCGTAAATGAAACGTCTTACGCCCAATATTAATAACCTATCTCCAACGTCAATCTTAGATTGTTTCATATATCTATCCAATCTCTAGATAGGATAGATATATGAAACAGTGTAAGATTGACGTTGGAGATAGGTTATTAATATTGGGCGTTATTGTTGTAATATCATGAAACTTAGTAATTATATGTAGATGATAATGTAATATTATGGTACTATTGAGCTGGTCTAATTATGGAATTTGAAGACAGTTGATAGAACTTTAGAATTAGATAGAGGCCACGCGTGGCGCAGCGGCACGAAGCGTGACTGTAAAACCAACTGGTTATGGGTTATGGGTCACTCGAGGAGATGAAATATTTACTTAAATTTATATTTCCATTTTTTCGCTCTGGTGTCGACGTTTAGCGCGGCGTTGAGTTCTGCTACTCAACACACAATGCCTCCAGAATTCGGCAGAAAGTGGGGAACGGAGTGTTTTAACACTAGGTTCCCTCTGTCTACCCTGCTGTGTGCGGGATACAGCTTGAAGTAGATTTTTTTTTATGGAACTTTGGACTGCATACTAGTAAACATATATTGACTTTGTGTTCATAACGTTCGACTTATTAGGCCAGTCGTGGTGCAAGTGCATACATACGTGTGACTGTAACGCGACGGTTGTGGATTCGATTCCCATTCGGGGGAATTAATTATTATTCAATTCTATTTTCATATTTACTTAAATTTATACGAGTATTTCCATTTCTTCGCTCTGGTGTCTGTTAGCTACTTCTAGTACCTACTTAGTTCTGCCACTCAACACGCAATGCCTCCAGAATTTGGCAGAAAGTGGGGAACGGAGTGTCTTAAGCACTAGGTTCCCTCTGCCTACCCCGCTGTGTGCGGGATACAGCGTGAAGCTGATTTTTTTATATTTTCATTTCTTCGCTCTGGTAAAAAAATAACAGTGACCAATTATAATAATAAAATATAAAAAAAATAATACAAGAATAAATGATTTTTTGATTGTCGTGGGAAAAATATTCGCAGCGAAATTTTAAAAATCAAATAAGTTTATGAAGCGTATTCTTATTTCTTGTTGTAGGTACAATGTCGATTATGTCGGACGCATCACCATTAGGAATTATATGAAGCTGTTAGTATATTTTGTGTTGTTTTGAGAAAGCAATTATGAAATGTATATCATTATAAATTTTCTTATTTTTAGTTACAGATTTTTAATTGAGTTATTTTTGTTTATCTATGTAAAATATTATGTAAAAGGAGAGAGAGAGATTTTTTGGATGAGAAATTCTTTATTTCTAATTAAAAAAACCTGTACCTTTTTATCAGAAATATAGTAAAGTAGATATTAAAAATCCTACTAAGATTTAAATTATATAGTGGTGAAGATAACGTACCTTACTCACAAAAATAAATAAAAAAATATATAACTACCAGACATTTATTATAGGTCGAAAAGTTACAAAAAAAATTGAAAAGGTAAGAGTATTTAATATCATTACATTATATTAAAAAGAGAAATGGATTTTTTTCTTTAATTTTGATATATTTTTATATCTATATATAGTGAAAGAAATAATAATATATTAATCCAATAACTTCCCTTAAAAAGAAAATTTTACAAAAATTCAAACCAGTAATTTTATATGTTTTATCTAATCAATAATAAACATTAAATAGTATCTAATATTAAACTTACTAACCGTAAAGTAACAGCTCTTGTATATTCTAAATATTATCATTTTTTATCTGCATCAAGACAGCACGCGCTCTGGGTGTATTTTTTCACGTTTCTTCACGATTAGAACGAAACATCCGTCAGTTTCGTTACAAACTTAGAAATATAAATAACTGAAATCTTTAGGCAAAATGTAATATACAAAGCCGGAACTATGTTATACTACCATATAACTACACTATACTACCGGTTCGCAAATGTTAAAAAGTTATTAAATTTATATTTTTATTCAGCTTCACGCTGTATCCCGCACACAGCAGGGTAAGCAGAGGGAACCTAGTGTTAAGACACTCCGTTCCCCACTTTCCGCGAATTTCTGGAGGCATTGCGTGTTGAGTGGCGGAGCTCAACACCGCGCTTTACTCTCGACACCAGAGCGAAGAAATGAAAATTTAAATGTAAGTAAATATTTTATTTCCTCGAATGGGGATCGAACCCACAACCAGTCGATTTTACAGTCACACTATGTGCCCCTGCGCCACGACTCGCCTCTACAGAAAGATTTCTTTTAAGATTCATATAAGATTTTATATGAACGCCATATCTAAATGTTGGTACAATGTTGTACATTGATCGAAATGTGCAAACATGCGGCTCAGACCGCCTCGAACACGTGTTACATGAATTCTCACTGGATTGTATGAGCTTTACTTTTAAATACTTAAGGTGAAGTTCTGTGTTTGATCATTAAATGTATATTTATAAAAAAACGGTTAAGTTCGAGTCACAGACGCTTCCGTACCAATTTTGAGAATTGTAAATCAACCGGAACGGAAGGACTTAAAGAAATTGACAAACATAAATTTGCGAGCATATGTACTCCATTTTGTATGAAATTAACTACAAATATAAATTTGTAATGTTTTTTTTTTGACCCAACCATTTTCATTTTTCGGATTTTTGCCTTCATTTGTATTATATGTTCTCACTTTGTGTTAAACTTCATAACTGTAGGTCCACGAGAAGTAATCTATATGTTTTGATAACGCGGCGATAAAAGTGATGCTATAAGAGTTCCGTTTTTATAGTTTAGAGGTACAGAATCCTAAAAACATAATTCATAAATAAAAATATGGATTAATTTTCTGGAGGTCTTATTTGTTTAATTTGGTTTTAAAGTTTTTGGCCTAAAATACTATAGCATAGAGTTAAAATGGTTGAACACATCAATTTGAACCTCGAAAAAGTCGCCTATTGGGGAGGTGCTAATCAGGTCAAATTTAACGCCACTAAGACCCTGGCGCACCTGTTCACCGCCGAAAAAGGCCGTTCTATTTGTTCCCTCCTTTTGAAATGTAAACGAACATCTTGAACTACTTTGCATTACTTAGTTCTAACATTAAATCCAGAGCTCAATTGGCTGCTAAGAAACTTGGCATCCTCTCCAAGGTGAGACATTACACCAAAATAAGCATAAGTAAGACCATATTTTGAGTACTGCTCTCATTTACAGGATGGCTCTACTAAGTACCAATTACAGGCTTTAGAGTCGATTCAGAAACGAGCCAAAAGATTAATTAAAAACAAGACCCCCATTGATACTCAGCTGCAGAGCCTTAGCCACTTGCATAGGGTTGCCTCCTTGTCTGTTTTCAACGCATACATTTCGGAAAGCGTGCCCTGGAATTGCATAACCTATTTCCCCCTGCCCCTTTTTACCACAGACCTCTACTTTTTTGCCTCTAGGAATAAAGCTTCACACCATCCGCACATGGTGGAAATTCCAAATGTACGAACAAAACGCTTTGCAGCTCCTTTTTTCATTCGCGCTGCAAGAGAATGGAACTCATTGCCGGAGTCTGTATTTCCTATGTCATACAATGTGGGGGTCATCTAGAGTAGAGTGAATATCTACTTATTAGGCAAGCGTGTCATGCGGTGCGGCGATGCGATCAAACGCAAGCTTATTTCAAAATAAAAAAAAATATCTGGTGACAAGAGCGGTGCTCCGCGATTAATCTTCAAAATATTTAAATAATTCATTCCCCCGAAAGCGAATCAAACCTACAACCGTCTCATTTACAGTCACATACTGCGCCACTATACCAAGGCGGCTTCAATGAAGGCTTTTAATATTTTCTATAATAATACCATTATTAGCACAATTTACTTAAAATTTGAGGCCAATCGTGGCGCAGTGGCACAAAGTAAATAAAAAAATATTTCCATTTCTTCGCTCTGGTGTCGAGGCAAAGCGCGGCGTTGAGTTCTGCCACTCAACACGCAATGCCTCCAGAATTCGGCAGAAAGTGGGGAACTGAGTGTCTTAATATTAGGTTCCCCTGCCTACCCTGCTGTGTGCATGAAGCTGATTACTTAAAATTATTTTATTGCTGGGAACTTGAGCCATAGCGAACTTCGCCTTAACATTCCAGAATGGAGACCCAGTGCCCTTGCGCGGGCTGATTGGAATTTATCGCTGGCAACTCGAGCGGTGCGGCGTCGCTTTGCGTTTGGCGTTTACAATGGCCCGATGAACTCTGTACTTTGAGACCCCGGCTAAAGACATTTTGGATGAAAAGAGAATTTAAATTTTATTTTCTTTTTGTTATTATAATAAATAATTTAATTTAAATTATTGGAAATATTTTTAATAAAGATCGTCGAAATGGATCTAAATGCTTCATTAATTCAGCTTCAGAATCCTCAAAACATCGAAAACTCGAAAACTCGAACCTCGCATTTATAGACAGAAACTATACTTACCGCTCTGCTACGATGATCTCCAAGGGTTAGACCGTTTACTTATAATTGGTTATTATTTTTCAAATATATTTAGCAAAAAATAGTGACTATAGATAAAATGTAGAAGAAGAAAGAAAAATTGTTTATTGTTTTCTGAAATGGGGAAAATCTAATGAGAATAAATTATATATTTATGTTTCAATGGTGTAAATTTTTTAATCTGTACTGTTTAATTACAACAGAGGCAAAAGCATTAATCAAGATCTAACATAATTTTGATAAATATATGTATTACTGTTGGTATGTCATTTATCATATACTTTTAAAGGCAAAGGTAAAAAATGATATCTAGTCTTTAAATCCTACATTACTACCATCATACATTAGCTTCGCGGTGTATCCCTTGCGGGGTAGTCACCGAGAACGGAGCGCCTAACGCTACAGTCTCTGCATACCTCTATCACCTCGTCCACTGTCATCAACCTCTTCATACATGCCCTTCGATCCTCATGCTTCCGACTGCCACGACCTTCCTCCATTATATTTGATACTGTGTTCTCGAAAGTCAACCAAGATCTTTTCCATCATAAATCTTTTTTGCCATTCTCCGCTATAGTACCTGCTATTCTATGTATATCTTCATTGCGGGTTCGGTCAGCTAAGATGACTCCGCATATACACTCCACAGTATTTATATTTCATTCTTTTTCTGTGACAACAAACAACACTGTTCTGTGTACGGTCATCGCCGTCTTATTGATGCTAAGCCACCATTAACCCCGTTACTGTCAGCAATACGCCTACCCGCGTCCATCTCCTATCTTTCGTCTCTATTGAACACACTTCCCAAATATTTCCCACTTCATTTACTTTTTCTAACATCTTACCATTAACACTGAATTTGCATTCCGTCCTTTCTTCATTTCTTTCAAATACCAGAAGATTTGTCTTAATTAGTTTTAGAATTATCTCATAGTCTATATAAATTGTACAAATGCATGGGCCACCAACTGATAGTTGTAAAATAATAGCCAAACCTATAAATGCGAGTGATCGCTAAAGTTAATTAAGTATAATATGTGTTAATCCTAATTAAAGGACATTTTTTTTGCTTCACGCGTATCCAAATAGCAGGGTAGGCAAAGGGAACCTAATGTTGAAACACTCCGTTCCCGAACAATATGTTATTTATTGACAAGATAAGAAAAAACTTGATTGAGCTTTGTTTACTTAATTAAAATTAAAAGTACAAAAACATTAAAAATCTAAATTATAAGTGTTTAATTGTATATCGCTATTTATTTCAGTAGTATAATTATGTAATATTCTGTTTGTATATATATATATATGTATGTATGTATGTACTTTGATAAATATATTTTTTTGATTCACGCTGTATACCACATGTTGTGGGTAGGCAGAGCGAGCCTTTTGCTCCTACCTGCCTGAACTTAACGTCGCGCTTATTAAATATTTCATATTCTCGAGTGGAAATCAAATCCATAACCAGTCACTTTTACATGCTTATACCCATGCACCATAACTGGCCTCAAAATAAATATTTTGAATTAGTACAAATATAAATATCGTAATTTATATGAAAATAAATGAATATTTTATACCTTCTTCTAATAAACAATTACCATCATGTTGTTGCCTCATAGTGTATAGTTAACTTTTGAGGCGCCATCTATGTCTTTTTAGTAGAACTCAACTGATTAAAAATAAATTTACATAGTAAAATGGTCATATATGTTAGTACCGTAATGGTCACATGATTCGCATCCCATTACAGTACTTTAATACATATATTTAGTAAGTACATCGATATTTAGTGTCTAACCGAAGTAAATGCCGAAACCGAATGTAGTTGTCTAACCGAAAACCCGAATATCATCTACGTCTTTAAAATTTTACTCTTTTAAATAACCGACAGGAGAAGAACGCAGTGTATCACCACTAGTTTTTAGCTAGTATCCTAAATTTTCTTCACTTTAAATATTTCAGATTTATTATCTAATAATGCATATAATCTGTATTCTAATGTATTGTGTTTTTTGTTCTTAAAAGTAGGTACCATTATCTCTACAACCATACTATAACATACACCATCAATTTCCTACATACATTTTGTAAACGTGAACTTTCATCCGGTCAACTTCCACCACCTGTTAAACTCTAACAACGGATTTAAATTAAAAAAAAAACACACACACACAGAGAAAACTAAATAAGATCGATAATGAAGTACCCACAACAAAAAAAATACGAAATGATTTATCGATAACATTCACACACTTGGCATTTATCTGAACGATCGAAGGTTATTATATAATTTAACACATATATTATATGCAAAACACCCAAAAGATTATCAGCTGTACAGGAAATCTTATTGTTTCCATCTTATTTACATATTTCATCTTGCACCGGGTCTGATCGATGTGAGATTGCCTTTTTGTTCGTGTATTGAAACACCATCGAATAAGGTTTAACAGTGTAGTTACTAACATAATAAAGGCTATGCATAAATCTGTTTGTGTAGTTATATATTTTTTTAGTTTCACGCAGGTTCCGCATATAGCAGGGCAGTGAGAACGTAGTGAGAAGACTTTCCGTATTCCCCGTTTGCCATAATCCAAAATGAAAGTGGCGGAATACAATGTCGTTCTTAGTGATTATATAAAGATATGTTATATAGAGTGGTCAATCGTAGCGCAAAGACACAAAATCACAGTGTGTCTGTAAAATCGATTGGTTGTGGGTTCGATTGCCACTCGAGGAAATTCAATATTTATTAAATTTTTTTACAACATTTTCTCGTTTTTGTGGCAAGCAAAAGTGGTTAACAGACTGTCGTAACACTAGGTTCCCTCTGCCTACTCTGCTGTGTGACAAATACAGCGTGAAGCTGATTTTTATTTGTATTATATAGAGATATATTTTAGTATTATACACTTGACTCTATCGCTCCTGTTTTCAATATTATGGATTTTTTTTTACATATTTAAAGTGTTATTCCACACTTAGGAAAGAAAAATATTTATAAAGAAAACGTATAAAAAATATTGTGGCGGTATTTGAACCCGCGCCTTTTTAGAAACCGTCCAAGTGCTCTGACCCTACAGAGATGCCAACAACATAAATAAGATGTAACAAACATATAAGCGATTTAAAAAATGTTTATTACTAATATATATTTCAATTTTATTCTTATTAAGAAAAACCTCTTTATGTTATAATAATAAATATCTTAAGAAACAAAAAGATACCATTTTTTCCTGCATTCATGTCATTGATCTAAATGAAACTTCAAATCAATCTATCATTATGGAAATTTTTGTTGATCCAAAAAATATATACCTATCTAAGTACACTATTGTATAGGTAACTAGATGACTGGTAGATTTAAATTACATTTTCGCCATGACGTGATAGCTGAAGCAAGGTGTGGTCTGTAGTGATGCGGATATCTCTGTCGATTGTCGGAATATCGATAAATTTATTAAATTATGCGATATGTGATTGATGTTGAATACAGTACAAATTTAATAAAGATTTATTTTACTTTTTTTTTTTTAATTTTGATCAGCCTAAAGTAAGCTGTATTCACACTACACTTAAATATAAGTTTTTATGTTGAAGAAAAAAGAAATGAACTTTTCTATCATCTGATAGTAAGTAATCACACTACTACAAGACGAAGAATTAAATACCTTAAGTGAAGGATTATACATTAGTAAACATAGCTAGTTTATGTGTGACGAAATTAAATTTCAACTGACAATTTTTAATAAAAACAGCAATTAGCCCTTTATTGAATACCTATCCAAAAACATATTAATAAACCCACCAACTGCAATATATATATTCAATAATAATATTTTTTTCTTTCTATCGACAATATATTTGCGCATCACTAAACACTCGCGTGACCTCTGCCCTTCGGCCGTATCCACACATGCTTCGCCCGCGGCGATCCCGCCCCACATCTTTTTGGTATCAACCAAAAACTCGATACCGTACCGAATCTTTACATTTACTGATCGCCGATACGCCTTCTATAATTACTGACGTGACTTAGGTCTTGTCGTTTTTGTTGTTACGTTTTATGTGTTTTTAAAAACGTTACTTGCTAATTTTCAGTGCGGGGTCGTCGTGGCACAGGAGCACAGATAAATGATTGTAACCCGACGTTTGTCGGTTCAATCCTCTCTCGGGGAAATGAATATACATATTTATTGATATTTTTATTTCTTCGTTCTGGTACCACGGTGAAAGCGCGGCGTTGAATTCCGCCACTCAACCCGCAATGCCTCGAAAAATCAGCGGAAGGTGGGGAACGGATGGTTTTAACTAGTGTTAAGAACTTAATGGTTCACTCTCCCGATGCGATCCCGCATATAGCAAGGCAACAACACCTTGTTATATGCGGTATAAGAAAAAATAGGGATTGCTCGGTTATTAAAACAATGAAGGATTAGTTCAAAAAATCGTTAGTCCTGGGTGTTGTAGTGCAGTAGGGCAAAATATGACTGTAAACGCAATGGTCGCGAGTTTGATGCACACAACTATCGGGTTCTCTCATTCCCGCTCTGATAGACAGAAGGCGGTGTTATATTTTATCACTTAAGATGTCCTGAAAATGGGGTGAAACTGGGGAAAAGAATATCAAAACACTACCTTACACTCCCTGTACGGGAAGAAGCGTGACATAGGTTTTTTTAAAGTGCTTGCAATGTTAAAGTTTAGTAATGTCAAAATAAGTTTCAGTACAAACTACGTTATTAAATTAATATTTTTGTTATATTAGATATTTTATATAAAATATAATATTGAGGCCAGTCGTGGCACAAAGTGTGATTGTAAAACCGACTGATTGTGGGTTCGATCCCCACTCGAGGAGTTGGAATATTTATTTAAATTTATATTTGGGGAACGGAGTATCTTAATACTAGGTTCCCTCTGCCTACCCTGCTATGTGCGGGATACAGCGTGAAGCTGACGATTTAATATTTTATATAAAAGCCACACTCCAATAATAATAAACACAATTACATAAAATCCCGACATATCCGTCACGAGTCGTATAACATGACTTTGAGAAATATCATCTTTATATCACACGTATATATAAAAAACACAAAAGGAACACTACAACGAAGCACGCGATCAAAAAACATGTGCTCATCATTAAGATACCTTCAAGAATAATTCAAATTCCACGCATTATTCCACCAACAATGGTTAAAGAGTCAGCTTGACTCAATTAAATCTTAATTCGTACAAAGGAGTCGATTAATGAAATTAAGTCGGCATTTACTCCTAACCATCAAATACCACAAAAGGTCTAAATAGTAACAATCAACAGAAAAGATCCTCGAAATCTGGTCCCAACAAAGGAACTAACTAACCCGGGCTATACAGTGACTATTAAAATTTAATGACATGATTTATTTGGAGAGAAAAAAAATATAAGAAAAGGGTAGGTTACGATCCATTTTTCATATAACGCAGTTGGTAGCAAACGGTCAAATAAAAAATGTTGAACAGACCGACACTTTATGAAAAACGGAGTCCGACTGTGAGCGGGCTTTGTCATCGGAGATAGAATTTATTCATGCTTACCTGTTAAGCCCCAGCCGTGAATAAACTATAAAGAATATTCCATTTTTCTGGATTCATATTGCATAAGGTAGTTGCAGGTTGAAAGTTTTGGGAATGGTCGGAATTAGTTTTTTTTTGGTATCACGCTGTATTCTGCTTATTGAAACATAGGGAACGTTGGAACCTAGGGTTACGACACTTCTGTTCTCTACTTTTCGCCAAATTCTGGAGGCATTGAGTCTTGAGTGGCAAAATTCAGATTCGCAGGCATCGAAATAACTTTGATTTCAAAAAGTACCTAAAAATTTAAACATATATAAAAATATTGATTTAGTAATAAAAACGATCATTACAATATTAAAAAAAAATCTACAACAGATTCCAGATTTTAACATTCTTACTTTTTAAAATAATGTAATTCTTAACCCATTTTTTTATTTTTCTAAAAACCTTATAATACTTTCGTGCAGCTTCACATTATAAATAATATTTGGTCATTCTCTTAGTGGTAGCCGTCTCATTTATAATATTTTATAGAAATCAACAAAACACAGCCGAGAACATTAAACACCAGGCGTCGTCCCGTTTGTGCGTGGCGTTCACATATTTTCATTTCAAATTGGTTATGAATAGCCTAATTTTTTGTCTCCGATTCCACATTTAATATGCAAATAGTTATAATATAGTTCGATTTTAA